>JABFPJ010002343.1:0-20059 GCA_022817425.1 Gryon sp. ZL-2020
TTCCCATTAACATGAAAGTTCCTGTTAAAAACAGTAAAAATTTTCCGTTCATGCACAAAAATTCTTGAAAAAGTCAATAAAAATTTGTGTTCAGAAAGTAAATTTTCCAGTTTTTGACAGCATTTATTCGGTTAATGGGAATTCTGTGATCAAGTTACTGTTTAAACAGTAATTTATTGTAAGTTATTTTTCTTAGTGTATGTATACATTTTAGATTAATCTCTACATCACTGAATGAATATAAGATAATAAACTAGAAGTTCTCAAATTATTTTGTCCGCGTAGAATAATTTCTCTTAATCCTGTACTACCTAAGGATAAAATCGTGTATCGACGAACACACTCAGAGACATTTGATATGAATTTTTACTACAAAAATTACCAATTCTGGAATATAAAGGGAAAACAAACACATTTTAATATGAATCATAGTAAAATTAATTTTACTATTTTTCATATTAATTTTTTTTTCTTTAATTTAATTTCGTAATTGGTATTTTTTGTAATAAAAATTCCTATCAAATATCTTTAAGTGCAGAAAATCAAGAGCCACGGTAGTGTCTTATTTTTTGTCCAAGTACAAAAAAAAACTTGTTTCTTGTGCCGCCAGGACTACCGTGTCTCTTTTCAGAAAAAAGTCCCGGTTTTTGACATTAAAAAACAGTAATAAATAATCCAGATTTTACAAAAAATATTAAATTTTATTTCTCTCCAAAACAAAACCAGTACTACTCCATTACATCCTATTATTTACAAAACTAAAACCCATTTTCCCACTTACAAAAACCCAATCAACCATTTAACCAAAACCAATCCAAACCCGTGTCATTTGAATCCTCAATCGCGCAATCCCAACCGAACCCCAAATCTGTCCATAAATCGGCCAGCTTTCATCGAATTAGTCACTTATTATCATACAAATGAATCCCAAAGGCCCATTAAGCGGACACGAGTATGAAGGATTACTATTCCGCTGTTCATCTTGTTTACATTCGTTTTGACGCGCGATGGTCTTTGACGGCAACAAAAGACAACATCGCGATGTGCAATTGCTTGGCCAAAGTTCGTTAGATGAATGAGGCCGTAGGTGGTCGCGGGGGGAAGGGTCAGGGGGGAGGGGAGGGGGAGGGAGAGGGAGGGATGGAGAGCAAGGGATACTAGTTTGCATAAATTTAGGAAATACAGGGTGGAAAATCGATATCCGCATAGAGATTATAGATGGTGGTTGGTAGGCGCCGCGTAGCCGCAGCCTCCGTCGCGACGGCGTATGCGCTACATGTCTACACAAGCCCCTTTCTCCCACTAGCCATCCCCCGTAGCCCCGCAGCTCTTCCTGCCGTCTTCTCTCCCCGCAACTTCTCTTCTTCACTCCCCCCCTCCCCCCTCTTTCTCTCGTTTCTTTTCCTCCGTACATCTGTATCCATCTCACTTGTTCGCAAGCCTATTCTTTGCTTTTTCATCTCACTCGCACACTTTCGCATACTCATGTCCTTGTCTTGTTTGATCATTTTTGCCATCGGTTTATCTTGCTCGCTCTTTTTAGCTTGTACTTAAATACGTACGGATGTAGCGTATCCGTAGGTGTTAGTAAAACCTACTATACTCGTACTACTACTGAGTGGCGCACGTTCCGCGCGTGCTCTCCGTCGTGTGCCGGAATTAAAGTAGTCGATATCATCCTTTGCACAGCCTGTCTCGAAATTAAGGCTACAGCTAACGTCGCTCTCTGTCGCACACCCGCAACGAAGGTCGCACGCTGATTCCCTACACTAAATTACAAATTGTTCCGGAATACTTTACTGATTACGCGCGCCGACGAACAATTTTATTTGTTTCGAATTGATGGCGCTCCTCCTACGACGCTGTGTCTACGACATAAAAAGATAGCAAAAAAGAAGAAGGAAGAAAAGTTCCGCATTATACGCGCGGACGGTCATTGAATAATTCTTTCGAGACAATTTTAACATTTTCGCGAGCTTATTTAACATTTGCGAAAAGTATTCCAAATTATGTAGGACAGAATTGGAGTTAAATGCATCGATTCGATAACGTTTTTAGATTCTTGCTATGATAAGGTCTAATGTTTTATGTTCGTTACTGCAATATTTTAGTTTTATCATGCATTTTTAAGAAATTGTATGTGTAAAGTTAAAGAAATGTTTGTAATGAATTGCAAAAGTAATGTTGCTTATAGGTTATCATTTCGTAATAGATAGAGGAAGTCAATTGATTTTACTGCATTTCATTATGCAAGTTCATTCATTAATTTGTGAATATTTGTTTATTCAATTTGTATGTATAAAAGCAAGTTACTTTTTTAATAAATATTAAATATTATTTTATTATACATGTTAAATCAAAGTATAATAAAACTTATTGTAAATTCTAATACAAATTACGAAACTATTTATGAATTTGAGGACAACTCGATATTCATGTAGAAACTTATTATTTTTTAATGTAAAAAAATAATACATGGTATATTACGAAATAGAACCATTTTTATTATAATATATTTTCATTGTTCTAATATTCTATGATATTTTTTTACATTACATTTACATTCTATGAAATTTACATTCATGAATGTTGAGTTGTCTTCAAATTTATAAGTGACAATAGTAATTTTTATTATTTCTTTATTTACTGTGTATTATTTCAAGAATAAATATTATTTAAATATAAAACAATCAACCATTACATTTGGTTGATTTAAAATTTATTTTTTCAAAAGTTCATTATCATTCTGATAATTCTTCTTTAAGGACGTTATGTCGCCGCAAAATTAGTACTGTGATCAAATTTGTATAAATATCATAAATATACAATTTGATTAAGTCCAAAATGTATACAAATTGTAGTTATTTCTCATAGCATTACTATTAATTAAAAAGTTATATATAAAACTAAAAAAACATAAATACTGAGCTAAGAACTTTATTAGTATATAAATTGTATAATTCTTTATTTTGAAATTTAATTAATGCCGCAATATATATTTCCACAATACTCAAGTATTATTGTAAAATTAAGAGCATTATTAAAAGTTTTAGACCATTATTAAAAAATACGACACTGCCACAATTTGAACACAACTACGAACATTCAAATTATTTAAAAATGTTACCTGTCATTCGAGCATTATAAATTTTGTTGCTAGTGTAACTGTTTTATATTTGTAATAATTTAATGAAACTATCGTTAACCTACTAACTTTTTAATATGAAATTATTCCTTAATTAGTAAACTTTTCAAAATATTATATTTTTATTTTTTTATGTAATCATTTAAGTGGAGAAACTTCGCTTTAAAGTATAAATTAGCCTACTCTGCCATTTAATGTAATGCATTTTAATGGATTTTAATTATCCATTTACTCTTCGAAATGATCGATGACTTATACCGAAAAAAATTATGCAAAAATCCAAAATTCTTTAAAGTTTAAAGTACATTTAATATTATTTGTTTAAATAATAAATATTTATGGCAATAGAACGTCCTTAATTAATATCATATTTTAAATTTAATTTTATTGAATTTTCTTTAATTATAATTTAAATTTTACACTTACGACAGAATTAAAAACCAATAATAATGCCACGACAAATCTAAATTTTCTGTACAAATTACCAAGAAAAAAAATGGGAAAGTCCAATAATTTCTGCATAATTTTAAAATTGTTCGTAAATTACAGATCAGTTTAGCAATTTTTAATGTAACTTAATACTACACCTTTTATATTGATAATTAAAAAAATGGTGACATTTTTTAATGACTATATTTGACTGCAACAAAAAAATTTTATTTATTATTGAAAAAAAATTTTGTATTAATAATTTTTTTTATTTATTGCAAAAATGCATTTTACCATTGCACGTAATGGTAAATTTCATTAAGTTTTCAACGACCTAAGACTTAATTGCAGAATTGAACGAAATTGAAGCGACTGAATAAAACGCGGAAGTTTGGTCGACATTAGCTTATCTGTGCAAAAGTGCAGACAAAGTATATGTGCCTCGGCAACGAGGCTCGCGTGCAGAGATCGTTAACGACGCGATATATTGATTCGAGCAGATCTTTTCATATCAAGCATCTGTCCGTCCTTTAAATACCGCAGCATCGCGGGATTAAAATATTGATCGAAACGCCGCGTTGCGAGGGAGTATGCGAATTGCGGTAAAGAGAAGAGCCAATGGCAGAGAGCAGACAAATAGAAAAAAAAAATATGCACTCCAAAACCGACAGTCAATGACTTCTTCTCGATTGAACTTCGACTACTTCCGCACGCGCAAATATTCGTCTAGTTAAAATTCACGGCGCCCCTGTGCAGATTTTTTGCACCAGTCGGATAGTTGTTTGCGACATAAAAAATGCACCTTGATAAATTGAGCCGCAAAAAATGTGCAAATTCTTATTTTTAAAGCAGTCTTATATACTTTTCTTGAATTGTTGAAATCCCAATTCATTTTGACAAGTTTAAACAAAAATATTAATTTTTTTATTTGTTTAAATTAACGTTTAATTTATTATCATAACCAAAGTTGCTATTTAATAACATTTATATATTTATGTAATTGATAATAATTATTGTAAATTATTATAATAAATATAATTATATGAATAATATTATTATTTTTAATAACTAACAGATTAAAATAAATTATATATAATTTAATATTATTCATATTAACTATTATTCAACTATTATTTATTTATTTATCAATTGTTAAAAAATGCTAAAACCTTACAGAAATGTTAATAAAATTAAAAAAAATGTGATTTCAATTTTAATTTTAACTTTATTAAGAGTTCTATTTAAAAACTGTAATTTATAATAAAATTTATTTAATATAAATTATGCATTAATATTAGCAATTGAAAGCATATATTTATTATTATATATATAAATAAATGACTGTTCTTAAAATATTCGTTAACATTTATATTACGACGAATGCAAATTGATTAAACGCGATATTTCTTTCTTAAAAAGAGTCAAAGTAATGGCGAAATAAAGTTAAACAGAGAGTAACGAATGTACGTATTTGAAGTAAATTTATGGGAATTGAAAAATCAGGAAAAATGTAAAGCGTCGAAATGTGTCTGACTAAAGTCTGATTAAATACTGAAACAGGAAAACTTCAATATAAGAGATTTATTTGGTCAGACTTTTTCGCACACCGGTCAGATATTTTTACCCCTTTTTCGTAGCTCTGTCTAGTCAGACAAATTTGTGTTTGCACAAGTCTAAAAGACTTGAAATTTTTCACGCAGTGTCTATCTTAACTTTCGTTTACATGCAAGCTAGATTCAATTTACGTAATGAAACTGATAATCTCAATCATTAAAACTTTCTTTTTTCATTATTTTAACAACTTTCATTCAATTCATTTGAGTCATTTTTATTTGCAAATGTTTCCACGATGCCAGTGATTTTATATCATTCTTTCACCAGAGACATCTATGACTTTTTTGTTAGTATGAATAAACTAAATAAAATTTTAAAAGAATGTATTAGTGAAATGTTTATTTATCCAATCATTCAATTGGATTTTTCATTTATTTATTTATTTTTCAATTTAGTTTTCAACAAAATAAATATAATTTGTTCTGTTTAACTAAAAAAAATGTTTATGTAATATTTTGGATGGATTTGTTGAAATTAAGGGGAAAAAACAGAAAACAGATAACTTACCTGGAGCTCTTCTTTGCACTGCCGTTCCTCTTCGAGACTCATCCGCTTCTCGTGTTTCTTGTAGTAACGCCTTTTGGCCGCTTGCAAATTGAACCACGTGTACGAGAAAGATTTTACGAATGGTAAGAGGGCCTCAATGAATGGATGGAACTCATCCTGAAATCAAAGACGTCCATTTCACGATCCACTTCATCGTCCACTTCATTTCTTCTAGCCCCCAAACCCTTTCTCGCTTCTCCCACCTACCCAACTAATTCCCGTTTATTTCAACAGGACAATAGCTACTTTCATTTAAGCCATGCAAGTCTCTCGTTTTTTTATTATAATAGTCAATGACAGAAATGAACACAAAAAGAAAAACAAAAAAAATAAAAAACAATGACAAAATAACAGGTAAAGCATAGTTTTTAGACATTATCACGTTTTTGTTCTAAGACTTGTCTACGAAACAATTATTGTTTGCGGTTTCTTTTCCTTAAATATTGTTTTCTGATTGACATTTCGTGAATTATTTCTATATTATCTTTAAATATTTATATTAAAACTATCCAAGTAGTAAATTATTAAGGCTATTGCAAGGCCAGATTATTACAAGGGCCCTCAAAGGTAACTATATTCAATATATTTCTTATATATTTTTTATATACTTTTATATATTTTTACAAATATGGTTTAGAAAATATATAAAAAATATATGCCATTTATACAATTTCTTGCCGCAAATATATTTGTTTTAGAAAAATATATTTTATATATATTTTGAAAATATATTTTCGATCGTATGGGCACAGTTCTAATGATATTTAGTGATAAAATTAAAAAGGCCTATATACGGCTAATAAAGGGTCTTTAATAGAGAAGTCTTTGAAAGGCCTTTAAAGAACCTTAATGGGTATTTTACACAGGCTGTAATTGGGCATGTAAGCTTCCCCGAGCAATCGCCAATCAAGGCGTTTGTCCGAGTTTAAAACCACTATACTGGACCAAAAATACTATGTACAACAATTGTATAAACTAATTAAAAAAATATTTATTAACATTCGAATTAATAATTTAGATATATATAGATCCTTATCAAAACGACAAATATATTGCAAATATATCGTTAATATATTCTTAATATATTCCTAATATATTCTTAATACATTCTTAATATATTTTTAATATATTTTTTGATATTTCCTAATTATATTACAAATATATTAAGAATCTATTCAGAGTCTATTAAGAATATATTAAGAATATATTCTTATACAAAAAAATATACAGGATATATTAACAATATATTCGCAATATATTTTTTGTTTTCTTAGGGATATGAATTAAAAAAAATAAAGAATAGCTTAAATAAGTTTAATTATGATGAAAAATATGATTTATCAATACAATTTACATTTAATTTATTGTATTTTTATAAAAAAATAAATAAATAAAGTCCATTTTGTATTAAAAAATAGACAAACCCAACTAGGCATATGTACCTAGTTAAACCTTTATAGGTAATTAATATAGGAGATGTTACATCCCTAAAGAGGACCCGTTTTTAACCTTAAAGAGCTTTTATATGCCTTTGTGGATGTAACAGGAAAAACCTATGCAGAACCCAGAAATAATTATTACTAAGATAGTTTTTTGTATTATTATAAGATAACTTTAAAGTTACTAAAATGATGATATTCATATTTATTTATTCATTAATTATATATATATTATTCATTAATTAAAAAAAAATACTCATTTATAGTATTTCCATAATTTTTCTAAAATTTAACCAAATAAATATTAAAAACTATAAACACATTTTTTCAAAATTACTTTTATCTCTACTGTAAAAAATGTAGAGATTTCTTAAAAGATATTTAAAAATCCATTCTTTTTTTGTTTTCATTTACATTTCATCCATGTAGATTTCAATATTAAACAAAAGAAAGCTGTGAGACGATTACAAATATAAATTCAGTCTCTTTGTACAAGTCTATGACAAAACAAGTTCGTAAAGAAGTGGGACTTGATATAGTTTAGGGTAGAAGCTGACAAAAAAAAGACCGTTCGATCATCCGCAGAACCGATACGTTGACATTATCTGTGGGTTCCCTCAATATGATCCACTGGCGTAGATTTCTTTACAATAATAATTGCATTTCAGCTTTAATTGAAAGTTCAAAGGTTTTAGCGTCGGAATTAATCGGTTGACTTTTTTCCACTCGACTATCCAAGAGATTTAGATTCATCAAACTAGAAAAACAAAAACAAAAAAAACACACACACACAAAAGCCGTTGAAATTGAATGCAATTTCATAAAATATCATACGAAGTCAAAAAAATAATCCTATTCCATTTTCACAATCTACGCATTTCCTATCATTTCTTTTCACGTGTCAATTTATTTGTATTCATTTTATTGACTTTTTGCCACTTTTAAAAAAATATAATTTATTATACCTTTTTTTTGTCAATGTTATATACTCTTGAAAGTTAATGAAAAATGTGATTTAACAAACTTTCAATGATATTTAAACACTTAAAAACGTGCGTCTTTATGCAATGATGTAAATACCCACCTCCATGTTGCCAAACGATAAACTAATTTGGCTACAGTTCAGCTATACTTCTATAAGAAACGTATAACGTAGGTGTAAAAAACGTAATATGGCAACGCGAACAAATAAAAAAGGATTTGCTCACAATTTACTTCGCTCTCCCTATCCTTGAAACGTTGTTTTGGTTTTATTTTTTATTGTCTCAAAGTTGAGATTTTCGGTTGTTTATTGATATGCAAATACAGTAATTTCAACATTTTAATGATCTGGGTTCATTAAAAGCAAAAATTGTTCTTGTTTAATGTAATTTATATTTCAGAAAAATACATACATTGAAAAATGAAATTTTATATTAAAAATGAAGAAAATTATATTTAATAAAATATGTACATATAAATATATACAAAAATTGTAATAAAAATTTGGAAAATAAACTATGGATTATTCCATGTACACTGGATTATGAAAATAGATTGACAAAGTCGGATTATATATAAATCGAGTGGATTGGAAAAAAAAGAAAGTTTGAACATTTCAAAATAAGATGCTGCTATTTCAACTAAATCATTAATCTGTCAGTAAAAAATCGATTTAAAAATAGAGTTCGTATTTCATCGTGGCTATTTACAATGGTGCAATGTGCATAATATGACAGATTTTGAAAGAGACTGAATGAAACTTTGGAGAAAGACACAAGCAGATGTTAAAGTTGGGAGAGGTTGCAGAAATGTCTTCAATATTGCATGCAATTTTAATATTGTCAAATTGTACACTTTTTGCATTTGTAATTATTAGAAATTATTTAAAGATATTATATATTAAATAGATAAAAAATCTCGTAAATGTTAAACATTTTAATACAATGTAAAAACTCCGAAAGTTTTAGTCAATTAGTCGACAAAATTATTATTATTATTGTAGATGTAATGGTTATTACAATTTAAAAAAATTCTTGTAGAAATTTACGATTAGTTTGAGAAAACTTTTCCCATATGGACGAAAATATATTTTCATATATTATCATACATGAAAAATATTAATTATATATACAAATATATTAAATAAATATATTTTTTTAATACATTTTTGTCGCTAATATATTTTTAGCGCCAAAAAATATTATTTTCTTTAATATTTCTGAAGTATATTTTCGTTTGTGTGGGTTCAATTAAGCAATTTTTTGAAATGTGTCTTATGAATCCTCTGCCCAAAAGAAAATCTACTCATAGTGACAATAATATCCGAAAATATTTATTTTCACTTGTATATAATAAAATTGTTATTGACATTTTTGCAACTTTTCTCAGAAATGGTCAAAGATCTTTGCCTCAGTGCTGAGACTCAGTCGAAGAAAGTCTTAAAAATTAATATTTAACTTAAATTTGTATCATCAAAATTTCAAAAGTTTTTGAAATAGCTTTTAGTTTTTATAAAAAATATGATCAAAAGTTTATAAACACTTTAAAATAAATTCTGACCAGAAATAATAATCTTAGATAATCCTAGATCAAAACTGTTTTAAACATTTTATCAATTTTCAGTAATAAAATTTTTTATTGTTTTTTTTTTTTATTTTATTAATTTATAATTCAATTAAATTAATCATAAATTATCAAGAAATTTTGTTACTCGAAAATGAATAATTGTCAAATTGACTATTAAGATAGTAAGAACATCTTTTTAGATAGTAAAAACTACCATCTAATTATTACTGATAAAAAAATGAAAAATATGCGTTTTAATTCAAAAAGTAATTGAAAAGTAATTGAATGTTTAATTAACCATTACTTTTGTAAATAAAATTAACTTATAAATTCAATGTTAGCAAAAGTAAGATCATAAATAAAATTGTTTGATTATTCGACTCTACAACTTGCTAAATAAAAAAAAGTTTTCAATTATTTTTAAAATGTATCATAATTTTGCAATTTTCCAAATTTAATACAAATAATTGGGTAATATTGCTATTCAATTTCTCTCAAAGTAATATACTTTTTTCAGATACAAAAGTGATATGTCTTAGAATGTAAGAATAAAAGAAAATGCAAATGAAGTAAAACTGCACATACATCAATGACCATTTTAGAGTTAAACGAAAATATTGACACTGACAAAGTGTTAAATTAGTGTTTGTCCACGACTGTATATTGATAGCGTAAAGTGCATGATAGTATCGACACGAACCATCGAGCAGTCGCGGGTACTGCAACCGCTGTGACACCCTATCGTTTCTTCTCTTTCTGTTCGGTTGATCGATCCGGCCGTCAAAAGTGCCGGTTCTTCCAGAGACTGTGTCGTTCGCAAATCGCCTCCACCGCCCTGTCAAACGTTGATCGTCCCCTCATCTGCTTCCTCTTCGCGTGCGCGGATCCCACGCGACTATCCCTCACTCACCCTTTGCTTTCTCTTTTCCTCCTTTTTTCCTTTCCTTTTTTTTTGTCTTTCTTTTTTTTTGTTTCTAATTTTTGTTTGTTTTTTTGAAAGTCTCCCAGCAATGTCCTCGTCTTAGAAACGTAACTCAAACACTCTTGTCCTCATCGACACTCTACTTCCGTCTTCTTCCTCGGCATTTCGTTCACCTTTTTAACCAGGTCCACGTGACCTCTGCCAAAAGAAACCATCGTCCATTCACTCTCTTTGCATATACGTTCGTCTCATTTCTGTACGATTTGTTTACTTAAATTTGGCCGCTGTGTTTTTGTATGTTGTGTTCAACTTTGATTTCAGTTGCTTAAACTTATACACTGAGCCAAAAATCACAGCAAATTTTACTGTGATTTAATAACAAGGTGGCAGAGAAGTTCAGGCTAAATGACAAATTTTGCTGTTAAAAACAGTAAAATTTAATCTTAAAATTGCACAATTTTATGGTATACGTGTAATAAGTCTATGTTTCTACCCTAATACTGTTTTTAACAGGAAATTTTGTCATTTAGGCTGGGCATCTCTGCTGCCCGATTAGTAACAGTAAAAACTTTTTTATGATTTTTAGCTCTGTGTATGTTATGAAAAATACTACTTTTTCCACTAATTTAATGTGAATATTTTCTAAAAGCAATGTCTTTATTTCTGCAAGTTTAAGGAAACTTGCAGAAATAAAGATAATGAACAAGTTTTTTTGTTTATACAAAAAATTGTTATTAAAGAAGTCACTTATTTCTTTTCTCAAAAGAGGGACGAAAGTGGCAACTTTTTCTCTCGAACGAGGGAAAGCATTTTTATGCCTTAAATGATGTAATGGAAATTCCATCCAGAGAAATAGATTTTTTTCCAACATATGCATCAAAAACATTTTTCTTCCTTTAAAAATGGGACAAAAGTGGTATTTTCTGTCCCGGGGGAGGAAAGTATTTTCAACCTTTAAATGAAGAAATTAAAAAATAAAAGTATACATTGTTTGATATTTTTAAAATTGGGATGGCAAATAAGGGTAGAAAGTGACTTTTTCATCCTAGGAGAGAAAATACCACTTTTTTTCCTATTTGCGGACAATATTTTTTCTTACAAGTGCATCGAAAAGCACCTTTTCTTTCCTGAAAGTGGGATAAAAGTGACACTTTCTCTCCCTAAGGAGGGAAAATAACTTTCCATCCCTACTTTTCATCCCTAGAGAGGATAAGTAATGTTCCATTACGTCATTTAACACAAGAAAATACTTTTCCTCCCAAGGGAGAAAAAGTACTACTTTCATCTCACTTTTGAGGGAAGAAAAGATGTTTTTTCGATCCACATGTGAGAAAGAAGATCTTTTCTATAAACTTGTAAAAAAAATACCATCAACAACTTTTCTCCCTAGTTGCGAAATATAATATTTTCACATATGAAGAGAAAAGTCTTATTTTCTTGTTTTTCTAAAACAATCATAGCTTTTTCGGCACAATTAAATTCAGAAAAACAGTATTTTTCATATAAGTGTTATATTCCATCAAATGTGTATCATTAAGAAAATATTATTAATGTTTACACTAAAACAAAGTAAAACAAGTTTTTTCATTTACTTTCAAAATATAATCGAACCAAAAAAGTTGCTGAATCTTTCATAAAAAAGACTTTAAGTTCGTTTCAGTTAAATAATCTTGCAAATATGTTCAAATTCACATCCACCATAATTTCTACCCAAATCGTGACGAGCAATTTGGACAAAGCCGAATAATAATGACTATGATGAACACGTTAGAATAATGAGATGAATTATTTATAAACACATAAGTATATAAGTATTTTCCAAAATAGATAAAAGCAAAAGTTACACTGAATTGCATAACGTGTATGTTTCATTATATACATTACTCACACTTGTAACAAGCAACATTTCAAAACCCGAGAGACAAAGAGAGACACCGTGTGATGTAATTATAAATAATACGGTGTAACAAAAAATAAAAAAACCAAAAGCAATCAATGTTGTAAACGATTCTTTGACATTCTAATGATATTTCACGTGTACTACAAAATTAATGCAAATTAAACTAAACACATTATTAAACAAAAATTGTTATAAATTTAACAACAATTGTGGTCAGAGTTTGAATCGCATTAATTGTTGTTTATTGAACAATTTTTGTCCAATTTGGTGGTGTCAATGACAGCTGTCAAAAGTTGAGCACTTCTTAAAATTGATTGCGGTTTTGATGCGACGAATGCAAATAGCATGCCAAGAGCACAGAACAAAGAAAACTAAATTTATCTTATTTTTATTTTCGAACTGGAACCCTTTTTTTGACCGAATTTTTCGGGTTTCAAGATTATCTAACAGGACGTAGCAAGTTTCAAGAATGTCAAATTGATCTAAATATTACTTCTATTTCATGATTGAGAAAAGTTTATTTAAATTTAAAATTGAAATAAATAAATTTATAATTTTATTTAAAAGATTTTCGCATAAAATTGATGATAGTTAAATTTTATATTTTGATTTAAAAACGTTATCTTTATTATATAAAGTTTTTTATATAAATTTTATTTTAACAAACATTAAACAAATGGAATAATTCAAAAACATGTTCGTTTATTCGACTAAACAATTTGATAGAAATGTATTCTTAGCGTTTATTCAGTGGTTAAAAGAAGGTTTTCAGTGACAAGTTTATATTTGTAATGTTTATTCAGCAACTTTTTTATTTTTGCTAAAGTAATAACTTTTTATTTATTTATTTATTTGTTTAATTTAAATAAAAGAAATCATTCTCTAGGTTTGAAAAAGTAACATTCATTTTTAAATGAATGCAATTTATTTAGCACTTTCAATTCAAAGAACAAAAAAAAAACAACATATCAAAAATTATTATTAAATTAAAAATGAAAATAAATTGACAAATATTGTTTCATTTAAATCAATGTTTACTGTAAAATTAAATATTGCATATTAAGCTTAAATTTAAATATTTATGTAATGAAAACGTTATTAAATTTTACTTTTTATTAAACAAACTATTAAACCAAATATTTGTATCCAAATTTCATACCAATTGTTTCTCACTTTCTTTTTAAAAAATATGAAAAGTATTTCACCACTGAAAAAAACTTCGAACGTACAAAAATTGTTGTAAATTTCACCACAAGTAGTAAAAATAAGTCCCCAGTTGTAGTTAAATTTACAACAATGTTGTTGTATACAGAAATTGGTTTCAAAAATTATAACAACGTTGAATAAATAATGAACAAGGTAAAAACCTCGTTAATCGGGTTGATCTATAAAAAAAGTGCCGTATTAAGTTATGCGCAAATGTTTGTCCCGAGGTCGACGAATTAGACCGAAAATGCGATCGGCTCGAGCCGTCGGCAATTTCGCAACTCCGTCGCGCGGATGACTTTGACTTTCGTGGGATTAGCCAACAGGTCAGCGCTCGAAATTCAACGCGAAATCCAAAATTTGTAATATCCAAGCACTCAAGGAAATAAACTTTCCAAAAAAAGCACTTCAAAATCCTCAGATTTCCGGTATTTTGTTTCCTTTTTTTCTTTCTTTCTTTCTTTCTTTTTTTTCGTAATTCTTTTAATGCCGAACTAGTGGAAGTGTAACACGTGTTACTGTTGCGCGCGATAAAAATGATTTTGAATTAACGACGAGAACGAAAGAACAAGTTGTGCGACAGAACTCGAAGACGACGTCGCTCGTCGCAACGACACTGAGACGCCGGTGGACGCGTCGTGGGCTATCTGGACGCGAGTCGCGCCGCGACGGCCAGGTACGGCACCCTAAACGGTTATTAATAGCCCCTGTCCTAGCTTACTAGATTTGCCCTCGCGCGCGCGACCGACCCAACAAACGTACCGAACTCTTCACACAAATGTTTAACAATTGTTACAACTTTGTTTTCACTTCATTTTCCTTCAAATGAAAACTTACAAAATATTTTTTGAAATATTTTAAGGTGAATAAAATTGATAGTTAAATTCACTATTTTATAAGTGTTTTTAACCATATACATTATAAAATTTGACTATAATAATAACACTTGAAAAATTGTAGTAGGAAAATAATCCACGTTGATGATCTTTTTATTAGTTTTTCCTATTTTTTACAAAATGATAATTTAAACAAATATATATAAATATATAATTATATTAATAATGTTTTATGATATATAAATACAAAATGTCTTAACATAGAAATGCAGAAAATAGATTTAGCAATATTTTACAGTTTAATCTCAAAATATACATCTTCAAATTTTAGTAGAAACTACAAAACTATACAGTAAAAAAAGATAAAATTACTCATCTGACATTTTTGATAATTCGAAAATGTCGTTCCCAAAAAATTTTGCAAAAATAATAAAGAAAAAGACTTTATTTGTTATGAAATATACTTTATATACATTTGAAATATATTTCTGAAATATATATTTGTCAAAACATAAGTACAAACGTATTTGGGAAATATATGCAAAAAAGTGCTATACTTGACATACATTTTTTGTACGAGTTTAAAATACAGCAATAAACATAATTTTATAAATTTTGTTAATTTTCTATTTAAATAAATTAATATAGTCTTAAAAACACTTTTTCCAAACTTGGAGGAATTCTAAACTTAAATTTTAAGTTCTCAAGCTGAAACGTTAATAAAAAAACGTGAATGAAAAACTCTTTTTATCAAGTCAAATATTACAAATAACTTATGTAATAAATATAATATTTATGGAAAAAATTATTTGGAAAAATTAGTAGCTTTCATAAAAATAAAAATGAAAAAAAAGTACATTTAATACGAAAAAGTTATGAATGATTTTATGCTCGTCGTATTTAAGTACAATATAAAGCAAAATAAACTAATATAATATATTTAACGATCGCGAAAAAAAGTATTTTCGCGAGCTAAATTATATCTGAAAGTATAGCTCCGTCGAATACTTGAATTGAAGCTTAATCTGATTGTTTAATTTAAACTCCTAAAACAATACTTGTATTTACACAGCAGCATTTTTGCCGACTTTTCGAATGAAGCGAATCGAATGTGTCTCGTACAATTCTTTATTTGAAAGAATTTAAGATAAATTGGAATTTTGAAATAAAATTCCTTTCCTCTTATCATTCTGCTAGGGTTGTGAAACGAGACGAGAATCGATGAATAGATATTTTCACCTCCGCCCTCGGAATTTGAGAGCTCCACTTTCTCCTTAGGGAGTTATCCTCGTTAGAGGAACAGTTGACATAAACTACTGACGGCATTTACAAAAATAATTACCAGGTATTAAAAGCTTAATAGTACGTTTTTAAAGGAATTACAGACATTGTAATTACAATTTCTAACAGCTTTCTTCTTTTATTTTATCTCGATGATATTATACTTCTTATTTTTCATCCTGTTCTAATCAATAATTTTAATAAAATATATTTCTATATTAATAATTATAATTCTTATAAAAAACCTTATGATTTTATATAATTAAGTTAAAGATTATTTGAATTAAATCGAAGAATAAAAAAAAATTATTATTTTAATTAAATTATAGTGATTGTATATTTTTGTTTAATACATCATTAAGTATTTTTTGTCTTTCTCGAAAAATGGGATAAAAGTGGCACTTTCCCTCGCTAGGTATGGAAAATAACTATAATGATACAAAATAACTAGAATTAAAATTTTGTTGTTCACTTACTTAAGTTATAAAATTACTTTTCCTCCCAAGGGAGAGAGAGTTCCACTTTCGTCCCACTATTGAGGGAAGAAAAGACGTGTTTTCGACACACGTGTGAGAGCAAATATTTTCATCTTTTAAACGACAAAATGGAAGATTATTTTCCCTCTCTAGGGATAAAAAGTAGGAATAGAAAGTCACTTTCCCTCCCTAGGGAGAGAAAGTGTCACTTTCATACTACTTTTCGGGGAAGAAAAGAGGTAATTGAACCCCATCCTTCGATTTCCCATTATGCAACTCATATTCTCTCAAGTACTTCACTGAATGAAAAACTGCTTTTTCTATCACACGTGCATCGAAAATACATCTTTTCTTACCTCAAAAGTGGGACGAATGTGTGCAAGAGCTTCCTCTGAAGGGCTAAAAAGTATTCTTTTACTTTGTTTAAATATATCTTATTTCTTAAAAGACTAAATGGAAATATATTTTCCTTCCCTAGGGATGGAAAGTAAGGACAGAAAGTAGTAGCTTTCCTGCCTTAGGGGAAAAAAGTGGCACTGTCATCCCGGAAAAGAACACACCTTTTTGGTACATTTGCTAGAATCGTATGCAATCGGTAACTTTTCTTCCCAGTTGCAAAACAAGCCATTATGCAACAGTACATTATGTGACTAGGTAGAAAAACAAGTTTTTGCTCTCGTAAAATACTAAAATTAAATATAAAAATCGTATTTTTCAAAATTACTTACAGTAAATATTGCATATAAACTTTCATATACAATTTTACTGTGTTTCATAGTAAAATTTGTTTTTTTCGTATCATACCAAGAATGTTATATGACGAAGTAAAATATTATATTTAAATGACAAAAAATCCATATCATATGACTCTGAGTATATTTCAACACAACATTTGCTCTCCATTCATTGAAACAATTTCGCTCAACTTGAATACTGCACTCAAATAAAAAAACGTGCACTTGAGGCAAAAAATGAGCATTTAATTCCGCGCCACCCCTTTTACCCGATACTCTCCTTGTCAGTGGCGAAAATGCTATTGAAGCAGCAACATCGTTAGACGTCAAACTCATTTAAACTTTAATGACGAATGAAGCGGACCATTTGGCAGCCAATTATCCGCGCTGAACGTCTTAATGAAAGCGGGATTGACCAAGCTAAACGTTCAAGAGGAAGCGAAGTAGGAAGGCGACGGAAGGCGGGGAGGAAAAGACATCATCGACGATGATGGTGTACGCGCAAAAGGTCGATCGGAAGTGAGCAAGTGCAAGAGTGGCGCACTGGCAGATGGTAACGTCACGTTTTGCCAACTTGCGACGTGGTCCACGCTGAGTTTGATGCTGTGATAGAGAAATCTCCAAGACGAAGACACACTTAGCGGCGTAAGAAGGACAGACAAAGACGGCAGACATTTGGACGACAGATCGATAGCTAAACACCACTCTGTCTGACGTAACGTAACACAGTTGGATGATAGTCGTACAAACGCTACCAAAAGTGTACACACTTTCGCATATATTCGGTTGCTTTTTCGCTTCTTTTTCAAGCGTATGTCGAATGGCCCAGAGAGAAGCCCTTGAATGTTTTAGTTCGCATTTTGGACTATTCCGTGTGATCCCGGATTCCGTCTGCTAATGCCTTTAGTGGTGAACGAACGAGTTTCCAATGTTGCTTAGTTTTGTCCTTTTTGTTTCACTTGTGAGAATTTCTATTGCGCAGTTTTATGTGTCATAGTTTTGGGATATTTTTGTTTCTAGTTTTATTAGAGATAATGTATAAATTGTAAGATATTTAATTGATTGTGAAAGTAGGGTTTTCTCATTGATAGAATGCTTTTTTCCCCGGTAAAAAAAAGTCGACCATGAGAGCGATGTGAAAGCCCAAATGCATCATTTTCGTCAAGTACACTTGGGATTGTTTTACTTACTTGATGAGTGCTTGAGTTAAATTGTTGGCGAATCGCAAAATTAAGTTGGGTCAATTAGAACGGAAGACATTTTAAGTGTTTGGATGTTTCGTTAGGTTTAGTTTAATTGGGAGATTTATGTAATGTTGACCAATAAGTTTAAATATCTTTTTTCAATTGAATTTTTGTATTTTTTGAGATAGAGAGATTGAGAAAGAATTGAGGCTCAAAGAACGTTGTTTATAAATTTGAATGAATTATAAAAAGATAATTCTTGTTTCCATAATTTAAATTTTATATATACCCGTACGAAAAAAATATAAATTAAAAAAAACAATTAAAAATATATTTTAATTATTTTTTTATATTATTATATTAAAAAAATTATTAAAAAAATATTCCAGAAATATACATCAAATGTTTTTGATATGTATTTATTTTTTACTTTTTGCCGAAAATATATGTTAATGTATTTAATATATATTTTTACATATATTTCGAAATATATCTTTCTACTGTGTGAATAAACATGTATGAATACGAAAAAAATTATATCATTGTAAAATACAAAATAAGTTCGTTTTCAGTATATTTTCCGATAAAAGGAGCATCGATATTGTGAGCTTTCATGTATACAATCGTCGTTCAAATAACTTTTATCGTACCATTACGAAAAATAAGCAATTCGAAAAATCGAATTGTAACTTTGACAAATTTACATTATTCTCTCTATATATTATTATACTAACAAAAAACTGTCATAATAATAATAATAATAATAATAATAATAATAATAATAATAATAAAAATAATAATAATAATAATAATAATAAAAATAATAAAGTACTGTCGATTACATTATTTAATTAAATAATGAAATATCTTATTTTTTAAATTATAATTTCAATTTTATTTTATTATTATTTTTTTTAATTTAATGTTTAAAAACATAAAATTCCAGGATACAATGATTTTTGTCATTGCGGAACAAAAATATCGCGGTCACATGGAAGTCCGAAATTCATCTATAAATAACCGTACAAAATCTACTAATGACTGGTTCTAAGTTTATAAATATGATGAAAGAACGACGAACTTGCTGATGGCATAACCTGCGACATTCTACGAACCGCGTTTCTACACTTGTGTTATAAAATCGGTAAGACTTCAAGTTCAATCGAGCGATTGATAAGAAAGCCAAAATATCATGAAAATCGAGGATTATAACTCGGACGCAGCGTGAATTTAATAGCTCGACATTAAGCGCAACGTGTCTGCGTTGTTATTTCTACAAATGTCAAAGTTAATTTTAACGCGGCTCCAGTAGATTTAAATGAGACTCGCGCACTATATTTAGAACCACCAGGATTTATGCTGCCTTAATATTTTCATTTTATTCCATCTTCTGATACTTTTGTGAAAATTCCAATTTTCGGGTCTTTTTTATTCAATTGACAAAATGATATTGTAAGACTTATGTTTTGTACAATCAAATTTTGCCGTTTATAATGTTGAAAACTAAATATTATAAAAAGTCCATTTATTTGGTTGTACAAAATTCCGAAAAATTTACTGTTTTTAACAGGATTCTTTGGATTCTTATCTCGAGAACATTATGGTGAAACCCGCAGGGAAGAAAATATATTTTGAAATGTATCCAGAAATATATGTGAAATATATAAAATATATTTTCGGCAAAAAGTTATATATTTAATTTATATTTACATATATTTTTAAAATATATGCAAAATATATGTTTAAATATATGCAAAAATACATGGAACATATATTTTACATATAAAAAATATATTTAAA
>JABFPJ010002344.1:0-20045 GCA_022817425.1 Gryon sp. ZL-2020
TCTAGTGCTTTAAAAAATAATCGTTTTTGCGTATAACCTAGACTGTAGTTTTGTTTCCTAAATTTTTATTACAAAACTAGACGTTCGTGCTGCAAAGGCTAACGCCTGCTTTTTTTTGAACTCCGTGCACGTAAGGAAATAACTCATTAAAAATTACTATGTATCTGAGTAAACTTGTGATGGTAAATGCATTTAGTAAATTTTACTTTTTGACTTAGTAGTTTTTTTATAATTTTAACATTATAAAAAAAATCCCTCCCCGAGTTTCGAACTCGGTACCTGCCGCTGTTTCTTAATAAGCCGTCGTACTTTAACCTCGCGGCTATTCGCCCGACTGTCGTTAAAAGCCTTGTTATGTTACTTAAACTAACAAGGCGTGAAATTTACTTTCACTCAATATTTACAATGAGACTTCAAAATTCATCAAATATTTGTAAAAATTACTATTAATTCAGTAAAAATTCATCAAAATTAAGCAAATTTTAAGAAAAATTTATCAATTATTATGAAAACAACATTACCGTCACAAGTTTACTCGGATACATAGTAATTTTTAATGAGTTATTTTCTTACGTGCATGATTCTATACTGTATATACTATATATAAACTTCCATATACAATTTGCAAAGGAAATTGTTGTGATTTTCGAATAATTAGAATCTGCTGTTATCTGACCGCTGTTAAATATTTGTTACAAAATTTACTTATTTTTAACAATAAAACAAAAAAGTTTTGAAATTAAATATTTTTCAAAAATGTGGCCAATTTGTTGCAGGATAGATCGAGAAACATTTCAACATTTTGATATCAACGATTCAATTATTGATAGTACCTTTCGTGTCATGTTGTATTGTTATATGTATATCAATTGAAATTGTATTCATTGCATACAAGAAATCTGTTATTGTATAATTTATACATTACACATGTTAAAAAAGTGCATCAGCATATTTTGAACTATTTTCATTTTACGTACACTAAGAGAAATTTAAAATGGTTTTATATTAACGTAATTTTGTTCCGTTAAATAATAATTTTTTAAAGTAAAAATACTTTTTATTAGTTTAACCGAAAATTCCGTTAACGTTACTGAATACAGTTGACAAACACCAATATGTTATTAAAACCCTATATTTATCTTTATTTTTATAGACAACTACTTCAGACCGGTTAAAAGTAATAGTACACATCAATCGTTTATCCATCACCACGTTTGTTGCAAATAAAAAAATAGTTTACTGTTAAGAAAGTTTTAATATTTTTTAGAAAATTCGTTTAATCTAAAGGAAAAATTTGTTAACCCAAAAAGTAATAAAAGCTTTAGTTAATATCATTCAAAACTTCTCTGGCTGTAAGTTTCTCGTTATACACGTAAAGAAATATCTTAGTAAATATTACAAGGAATTTGATTAAACGCGTGACGAGTTTAGTTCGTTTTTTTGTTTTTATTATTCAAATTCGACACAGTGTGTTCACTATATGTATATGAGTAATGCATTTAATTAAATTAAAAAAATGCATTTAATTTAAAGTTTCCTTGACGCTTATAATATACACTTTTTGGTGCTTTTGATATAGGTAAAAAAAGATATTTGGCACTTTTCATATACAGCCGGCTAGGATGCGTGTGTATTGTGCGTTTGATCTAATTTAATACTAAAAAAATATTTCGATAAAAAAAAACATTAAATTTCATAAGGCATTTCCATGGAACTTTCATAGGGAAGTTCTATATCAGTTTTCCTTATGGATTTTTGAGTTTAGGTAAATTAAACATTGATTCAGTCAAGAATTGTGTATCAAAAATGTTTCGCTCGTTAAATTAATGTTGATTTACTATAAGTAAAATTTACGTAAATTTTTGAAGGCAATTAAATTCATACAAAAATGTATGTAGAAAAGAATTATCGTAATAATTACGATTTATATAATTATATATCGCACAGCTATAATGATAATAATATTTCTTAACTTCAACTTTGAATAAAAATAAATTTACGTTATTATATCTATTCATAATTATAAGTTACTTTAAAAAAATTTGAAAAATTTAAACAGTTTTGAAAAAAGTCATAAAATATATATTTTATGACACATAAAGTAATATCAAAGATGGTTTTTGAATAAGAATTTTATTCAATAATTTGTCACATAATTATATTTTCGTTACTCGGGGAGGGAAATGCCATTTTCCTCCCTAGGGACATTTAGGAAAATGGCTTTTTTCCCTCCCTCGTAACGAAAAATATAGTACGCGACATGGGAGATGATCGGGAATTCGTTTTCCCGAGCGGAGTTTACAAGCCGAACCGAAGGCGAGGTTTGTAATCGCGAGGGCTTGTAACATCTCCCTTGTTGCGTAATATACTATTACATATCTGTAAGAAATGAAATTTTAGTTTCAATGTTTGCCAATGAATTCTTTGTAGTTGTAATTAATTTTATAATTACGTAAATAATTGTGTTGATTTATTTTAAAATACATACTAAGGTAAAATATAATAATGAATATCAGTTTCTGAATATTATTCTTTTTTCTTTGTTACGAAGATTAAAAAGTGTATCTCTCTTCCTTAAATCATTTACGTTTGAAAATTCCTTTCTCAAACTATTTCATTTAAATTCCGAGAGAATTGAGTAGTTTGAATTCATTAAAAGAAATTGAAGTGTGCAGAAGTAAAATTTTTCTCATAAGAAAATTCTGACGCATTTTATAAAGTAATAAAAGATTATGAAGTCACTATACCGTATATCTAATCTGAAACGTCTTAATAACCTCAGTTAAATCTAATTTCAATTAATTTATTCGAAATATTCTTCTTGAATTATCAAGTAAACGAGAATGCGAAGAATGTTTAAAACAGAAACGTATCATACTTCTGTCGAGAATCATCGATAGATCAGAAATGTTGCACCAAAAAGAATGCAACATATCTACATCTACATCTACAACATAATATTTGATTAAGTCTTTACATTTTATATATTTAATTCTACAAGAATTACATTGTACATAGATGTAAAATAAACATATAGTATATATAGATGTACGAAAAAAAGTTATAGGAAAAAGTCCTATATCCCTGAAAAAAATTGTCGGAGTTGACAAGTGGCTCAATGCTGGCCCAAATCTGACAGCCGTAATATGGTAAACACGAATGGTTCAGTACCATTTAAATACTATTCGACCACTAGTATCAGTAGAAAAAAAAATTAAGACAGTATTTCGTCGACTGTTAAAATAATACTTAATCTACGTTGTCTCAGCATTCGTACACCATCGTCATTTCCAGTACTGACTCAATATTGGCAAGGGACTAACATACAATAAATGCCAGTAGATAGGTAATGTACAAGCAGTACTGGCTCGTACATCAATGCATTACGTTGCCAAAGCTGGCTTAGTACAAATTGTCGACACATTTTTGTATGATTTTTAAGTACTGGCACGAATGTAATGGACTACAAATCATAGACATAGTATAGATATATATACATAGTAAAGATATATATATCTTTACTATGTCTAGGACTACAAATGCCAGAAGCTAAGTAATTCACATACAATACTCGCCCTACATAAATGCAGTACGTTGTCAATACTGGTTCAGTATTAAATATTTACACATTTCTTAATAATTTTTCAATATTGACTCGGTGTTGGTATAAACAATAACATAACAGTAGATAACTAATGTATAATGGAGGCAATACAAACAGTACTGGCTCATGCATCAAGGTTGTTGTCGTGGATACAGGCTCAGTATTTTGTTTTCGAATGGAAATTTATAAAGTATAAGTTAATGATAGAATTAAAAAATCATTTTTATCGTGTCAAATACATCTTTATTCCTATATGATATGGTACCTTTTCCTAAAATTCTAGTAAATACAAAATATCTTTTTGTGTGTGTTAATTAAGAACTTTTGAAAGGTATATATTTCAATTACTTTGTATAAAATAAATTATTTGCCGGTGAGAAACGAACTTCCTAATTCTGAAAAAATACATTAAGATAAAATAACGTCAAATAGATTGCATGGAGTTTCATACAACATTACGATCCTATTCGTGCAAGCTTCACAAATTATTTATGTTGTGTTATAAGAGAGTGCGTATTTTGTAAATTCAGCTTCAACACGAACAGTCGCAATTTATCGTCAAAACGAATATTTTGTGATGAGTTTTATACGTATTTATTATTTATTCTCATACAAAACATTTATCTTAGTTATGACTGGCGGCTCATAGTAATACATATATTCGAAAAAAAGACTTTCTGATTTATTAGCTATATATTTTTTCAAGTGTCTTAACGAAATAACTGACATTTACATACACTCACCAATTATTCAATTTACTTTTTCTTCCATAATTTATCCTCATTTGAACTATTTATAATTTAAGCAATGACAAGGAAAATGAAAAATATGGTTTATGTATGAAGAATATTTGTTTTTCAAATAAATCATAATCAAATTGCCATATATTTTATTAATATTTCATTTGCATATATGAACATTTTGTTACACTTTTTTTATTTATACATGAAACAATTTAATAATTGCCTTAAATATGCAATGCATTTCGTTGTAGATACATTTTGATTTAAATGTATAATACACTTAACAATAAATTATTGATTGTGTAGTCAATTTTGATGAATTTAGTATGCAAATCTACCTATTTATACAATTGGTAAATTGATATAAGCATGTATGTAATTGAAGTAACATGAATGTAATTGACCATATTTTTATACCAAAAGTGTTTGTTTTATAATTTATGCTTTATTCAAATAAGTGGAAATCATGATACAATTATTTTTATTTTATATCCTGTTTCTATATAAGTTAAATTTATTTAGAATTAAGGTAAATTAAATGTATAACCAATCTAACAAATCAATTAATATATTAATTAAATTTAACTAAAATTCATTAATACAACAAGTACAGTCCAATCAACAAAGCTCAGTTTTGTATATATATATACTTGAAATTTATGAAAATGCATACACTTGACTCTCTCACATGACACGTTATCGAATGTAGCAACAAAAATCTCCCAAAAATCGTGCAAATTAGTGGGAAAAAATCTAACCAACCGAATTTTTTTCTTTTCGTGACATTTGAGACAATAACTAATATATTACATTATTATTATAATAACTGATATATTTCATTAATATTTATTTCTTGAATATTTAAATAATATAAATATTAAAAGAGGCTTGTTTCTCAAAATGTACAATGCACATGATTCTTACATGCAATGGCGTTCTGTCTTCGCGAGACTTTAGAATTTACTCGCTGTATGAGCGTCTTATCGAATAATATATGGTACAGCAAAGACATGCCCGACAAAATTTTCATAAAGTTTCTGACACTTTTCCGATTTTTCAAACATAGCATTTCAAAATTTTTATGTAACAATATAAAATCAAATGTATAATAGCTTTGAACAGAAGCCGTAAATTCATCAATTTTTTGTCGGGATAAAAATCATTTTATTTTTGATAAAATTTTCGTTTTCTAAAGAAATTATTCTTCCTTTCAATTAAATATGTTATAACGCAAATTTATATGTTATTTATGCAATAAAAAATGGACTTTAATTATATATATAAATTTTTCATTTATGGACTTTAAAATTAACGATTTATGAACATTTCTCCGAATGGAATATTAATCATGCATTTATACTATCTATAAACAATTTTCCTCCTTATAAAAAGTATAGTAAAATTACTTTTCAAGTTAAATAATATTGTTTTTATAATGAAGAGAAAAAAAATATAAATTTATGTTCTTGACTGGCTACAATTTTTTTCATTGTAAATATCGTAAAAATGTTTAATGCTCTTCAAAAGATTTCTTCTTCGGATCAAATGTTTTTTCTAAGAGTGTTTGAATTGCATATAATGACGAAATTTTCTTTATAAAAGAGATTTTGTATTGTATTCTTGGTTGATTCTCCATAACATAATTTATTTTTTTTGTATTGGTATATTAAATTATCATTCAAATAAGTTATTATTTTTTATCTTCAAAAAGGATAATTAAATAATCTGAATAATCAGTAAATAATGCATTAAAAGTATTGGAATTTATATATAACCAATATTTTTTCTCTCATTACTTATTTTTACCGTTAAAATATAAGGATGTTATTTGAAAGAAATAAGAGAATCTACGCGCACGAAACTGCAAATGTCAGTAAGAATTGAGTGCTTACCAACTGTAAGATTTAAGAAAGAAGAAAAAATCCTTTTTATAAATCCGATGTTATTTCTTATGTTATAAAATAAGTATGACAAGCATGAAAAAAACTAAAACAAAGACACTGTAATTCCAATATTAACGTCTGTTGCCTTTTTTCGCACAAACAAAAATCGTGTCTCTTTTCGCGAAACATTTTTTTTCACTCTCTAAAGCATTGTTTGCAATATTCATATAAACAAGAGATATAATAGTCGCAAGTTTCATCTTGACTAGTATATTTGTAGCATTTCGATAGTACAATGTAATATAATTTTCGTTGGTATAAAGCGAGGTTAAAAAATTCATAAGATGTCTGTGAGCAGCATGGATTGCATTAGTCGTCAAGAATATTCAGCAAGATCTCCATTTATGTTCTATAACGATAGTTCATGCTTTTGACAATGCATGAAAAGCGCACAGGCGTTTTTAGTCGCCAAAGCGAATAAAAATGTTATGCGCTGTGTTATAAAGAAGCTGCTGAAGAGTTTGCTTCTTTCCCGACTTTATAGAAGGCGTCAGTACGCTGTTTTCTGCTATTTTTCAATCGAACGTACTGCCAGATCCGCTATCATCATCCATTTTTCCACATGAGCCATATTTTATTTTTCGGTTTAGCAATAAACTCGTTTCATACGATTTTTTAATATCCATTTCAAATCGACACTAAACTTTTGATTTTATCGTATACCTTATGCAATTTTTCATTTCAACGTTATGTAATGTTAGGACATTTTTCAAAAATTTATAAAATTTTTATTTTCAATATTTAAAATATGCAAAAAATTATACAAAAAGGATTTATTTTTTTGATACCTGATTCCGTATTTTTATTAAATAACTCAAAATAGAATTCTGAGTTGCGTGGCACATTTTTATCAGCATTTTTGAATTAAAATAAAATATCCAAATTGCGTGTATTAATTAGTGTTGTGATAATTCGTGATTTTGTGTTTTTTCTATATAATAAAATAGTTCTTGAATGAAGCAAAAAAACTTTTTGTTAAAATTAACAAAATTCTTGCTATTTGTTAATATTTCAAATAATCATAGATACATTTTTTCAAACATTCTTAAATTATTTATTAATATTTTATTGCTTAATTTATTTATGAATTTAATAATTATTACTTGAATATTTTATATACTATTTAAATAAAATATCAATTAATGTCATATAAAATAGAAATCATTCACAAATAATTGTTTCTTCAAACTTATTTGAAATTTTGCGCCACTTTTCATACGATTTCAAACATGAAAAAAAATTTCTCGCAACTGTATGAAGTTTCGAAGCAAGTAATATATAAATAAACGTTAGCACGTAGTTCGTATAATAATTATATGTGCGTTTATTTGTTAGACTTCAAATATATGTATGTGCGTTTATGTGTGAGACTTCATATATATACATATAAATATAAGAGCAAAAATACAGTTAAAACTAACAATCATATGGATTTGAATGATAATAAAATAAAAAAAATAAATTTTCAATTTTTTAAAATTATTTTGTTTCCACTTTAAACAATATTATATTTATTTATATTTTCCATAAATAAATCACAATAAAAATATTAGGCGTAAAAAGTGATTGTAGTTCAACCAAACTAAGAAAAATCACAAGCCTACAATTTATTATCCGGAAAAATAAAATCCACGAAGTACTGCATAATACATACATACAATAATTTCAACAAATTTAATTATAAGGACTCAAAAAAATATTATATTTCTAGCGTTTTATAAAAGATTTTGCATTATTAAATTTACTCTTGAATTCTATTACATATTGTGAGTAATCGAGAGTATCCGAAAGTTTATCAGTAATATCTAATAAAAATTGTCAGAGAACTTGTAATATTTATAATACTGTTCTCTTAGTGTACTTACTGCATATTTATGCGCTACGCATTTTATACAATTTATATACTATATATTTTTCTACTAAATAATCTGCAAATTTTTGTAGTTTCTCATGCAGTAATATATATTATTGCTTCCACATTGAAAATGAAATATTATTGATTGCAAATTGAAAATAGATATTCTGGAGATCTCGAGATATTCTGGGCATAAATGTTGGCTTCACCGAAGCCCGGAGGAGTGTTGCTACTCCGCCGGTCCTCTGTCCTGAAAAGAAAGAAAAGTTAGCCCATCAATTGCCTTCATTGAAACCCCGTGCCTGTCGATGTGGAAAAAATCGTCGTCGTTGTCGTCAGTGTCGTCGGTTGCAACGTATTCGTTACCGTGTTGTCGCAGTCGTTCCAGCCATCTTTTCCCACCGTCGTTTTCGTCGTAGTCATTGACGTCACTGGAGACACGGGCACGGATTTTTTTTGCAGAGTACTAACATGAATTAATTTTTTCTATTTTTTTTTTCGTTTTGTCTCTGCTGTCATTAAGTGTTCAAATTTGGCGCTAATAAGTTTTATTACTCGGCTGGACACCTTTTTTCAATTAAACGCTTTTATTTAATTTATTATAATTAATCACCGGTGTCGGTGATGTTTTTATCAATATTTTGAAATTTTATCAAAAACCACTTTTACTATTATCAAACCACCATTTTTTTTTATTAAACAAATAATTTAATTTAATCATAAATAGTGAACTCAAACAAAGAAATATTACATAAATTTGACAAAAAGAAAACAAAGATAATGATTTGACGTAAGGAATGGTAGGAAAATAAAGACACGGAGATTATCGTAAGGATATTTTTATTCATACACAAACGGTAATTGCAGTACACTTCGGTAATCTATATGACAGCGATGGTGATCGGGCAAATGCGGTCTTCTTTTTTTCTTCTTTTACAAACGCAGTATATGAAAATACATTCGTGTTTTCGGTGAATATCGTAGTGATTTTTTCGAATTACATACCCAGATCATACAAAATTATTTCTTTCTTTTTTTCATTGATTGCTACGCGCAAAACGTTAACTTATAAACGATTTAACTAGCAACTATTTGTAACAAAATTACAGGTTTAGCAATGTAATCAACTTGAATATAAAATATACAAAAATGCTAAAATTTAAATTGAAACAAAAATTCAACGATCAATCGAAGTTCTTTTTTTTCATATTGATGTACTTCCATGTTATGTTTTCATGCATTCTTTTTGAAGATGATTATCTTTTGGTAAGAATGGTTGAATCAGCTTTACATCTTCGATATTTTTTTGTCAACGTATAAAGTGTAATACTGCTTTAATTACATGACAAAACTCGTATATACAAGATGAAAAAATGCGCCGAAGCAAGTGATCGACGAACTTGTTCGAATATTGGAACTATTTCCCTTCCTGCTTTCTTTCTCTTCTATTCAAAAACCCCGAGAAAAGCAAACATACTCTTTCGGTATTTCACTCGCGTTTATTGAACGATTTTCTAACTTATGTACACGCATCGAAAAATTGAAATTATGATGTTTTCCGTTGTTGAGAATTTGTTTTTATTTTCTTTTTCGTACTTTTCTTTTTTTCTTTCGGTGATTTCACGCAAAGCTATCCAAAAAACTGCGTCTGTTACATATTAAGTCGTTGACAACTTTTCTCGAAAAAGGATTTTTTGCAACGCAAAAACGGCGCTGGATACGCTGCGAATGCTCAGTGAAGATAGTATTTAACCAAGAGAAAATGAGTATTTGAAACGTAACAAGACGAGTGGCGTGCTTCCGAATTCAAAAGAGCATTGGTTGGCAAAAATGAATCTTATTTGCAAAATATGCGGGATTACTTTTTTGTCGGAATTTGCAGATTTTTCGTGTCATTATATTGAAAACTGGGACAAAAGCAAAGTAAAATATATTAGAATTTAATTAATTTTAATAATATTAAAAAGTTTATAAATTTTGTCATAAATGAAGAAAAATGTATTTTTAAATTATAAGATTTATAAGTTTAAGTGCCAACCGTGAATGAAATTTTGTCATTATTCGTCTAATTTGCAATATAGCGATTATTTGTACACTGAAGAAATATAATGTAAAATTACACAATTTTTACATAGTATAACACTTATAATATATATTATTTTCTCTCTATAATATATATTATTTATATATTACGATTTGTACATAATAAATTATTTACATAAGCTGTTACTCTTCTTTTAAGTACATACACATAAAGAAATGCAATATAAATTTATAACTTTTGTAAAGTAAGTTTATTTCACTTTATGACATATATTGATTATTTATTAAAAATTCATTGAAAACTATTAATTATTAACGCATAATCAATATATTTTACCAAAATGTTTAGTAATTTATTCATATATTCTAAATTAATTTGTGCAATTATAGATTAGTTTAGAAACATTTCTTAAACATCATAAATTATATATTTCAAATTTTCCTGTGTATATAGAGAATCTTGCATACAGTATGAACAAAAGTTGTAACATTATTTTAATTTAACATCATACAAGAAATTATTGACGCAATATATTTCCCGACAACTTTATTTAATGTTAAAATAATGCATATAATTAAAGTTAAAAACGTTGATTATACTTTTATATATATATATTATTAGGTTAAATAGGATACATATTTAAATAGTGAATTTAATTTGTATTATAAAAATATTTGATATTCAATTAAATTACAAAATAAATTCTTGTATAAGTTACTCATTTTTCTATTTACTGAATATTTATTATAATGTAATAAAAATATTAATAAAACGCATTTAGGTAATTATTTTTAAGCATTTACAGTTTGATTGAATATGTTTTATTTATTATACAGGGCAATTGTTCAAAAAAAGTAATTGAAAAACGTAAATGATAATTATATATTTTTATATTAGCAATACAACTACTTTATATGAGCAAATCTATACAGAATATGCTTCTGTTATTTCAAGTGTGATGCACAAATTAAAAGGAAAAGGTATAAATAATTGATAATAGTAAACTGTATTCTATTTTCATAAATATTATTTTCATGGACTGAGAAAAATTAAGATTTTTTATTCAATTTTCGCAAACACTTGAAAATGATTAAACACAATTTTTCTCATGAAAGGTGAATATATTTTAGAATAAAGAATTAGTATTACGTTTTATTTACACTATATAGATGGGTGATTTTTATATTTATCTATAAGTTTTATATAATTATGATTTTTATTTTCTATGTGCGAAATGGCGGCATTCAATATATATTTCATTTATACAACGCAAAGACTAAATTAGATATATTTCTATTTATCATTCCAAGAACGCAATTAGTCTGTTTTTTCATAATTCTGCAAAAATGTGAATTTATTTAAACCATGAACATCCATAATTTTAACAATATTAGTAATACTAAATAAGCAAAATTAAATAACAGGTTTAGCCAAAACATTTAGTCGAACATGTTCACTGAAACAAATAATTTCATTTACTATAACATATACGGAAACATTTTCAAACTTCATACAACAAACGTCAGATTAATTTTAAAACATTTAAATTGCGTTCCGGAAAAGTGCAATTCAATCATGGAGATATAAATTGGCTACATTTTTGTTTTTACTTTTTTTCGCATTATTCAGTATCGTTTGATACATGGTGCAATTTTACATCAACATTTATTCAGTGTCACTGTCGAATAAGAATCATATTTACAACGTGACGTATTTTTTTATTTTATATATATTGTATATATAATCGTCATGTACGCGAACATCTTTTACATAAAACTTATGCGTTGTATTCTTACTATAATAGTTTTCATTATCTTTCATTTTTATATTCAATAATTATGTATAGGCGAGGTTCGCACACATGTTAGACACGTGCATCCATCCATTCTAAGAAATATTATATTATATCACTAGGGATGTAAGTAAACGATAACGGACGAGAGAGATGGCGGCGGCACGAATCCGTAATCTTGTACATGCTGCCCTCGTGGTATACGATATTATATAAAATAACTGTACAGTAAGTATCTACCTACTTAGCGCTTTACCAAGAAGTCGGTAAATGTTTATTTTCCGCCGTTTGTAAAAATTACCGATTGTGTGATAGGGCGTATGTCAGTAGGTATTTACCATGTACATGTTGTGTAAAACAAATTATGATAAACCCGAATAAATTTATATCATGAACATGCGTGCACTCATTTACAACGTTTATATTTATACAGTGTCGTCTTTTGCAGACTTACGCGTCGGATTTCGTATTGACAAGAATCGACTAGAAATCTGGAAAAAAATATCACCAACATTTTATAAACCTATTAAAAAATATTCACAGTAGTCTAACATACACAATGATAGTTATTTCTACGTAATTATTTATAAATCCGTACCTATACATGTATCATTTGATATCAAGTCCGTAAAAGTCAATATAATTGTTCTCAAAAGAGAATGGTCGTATAAGACTTTTGAGTTGATTTCATTCTTTTATATGGTTTTGTTCTTGTATTTTATATTCAACGTGAAACGATGAGATCGCATTCATGCGGGAATATACTTTGTCTTTTCTTGTTTTTAAAAATGTCTAGGAAAAGTTTGAAAATTTATTATAGAAATTGTAGATATCACTGGTGTCTTCAAGTAAGATTTATTTTATAAAAGGAAGGGGCGGGGTATAATATCAAGACACCTGATTGGACAATGTAGTATTAAAAGTGGAAATCTGCTATCAACACTCGAAAACCTTATTATTTTTGCTATCGCAATGTATCAATGGATAAAAGGATATAATTATACAGTGTTTGTTGTTATTTTAAAATCCTTTTTGACGACAAATTTTTTTGCTTGGATTAAAATTGTATATAGAAGTGCAACAAAAAGCAGTATTTCAAATTGTTTTCATTTTATAATTGAGAATATTTTTACACGTCTTTTACTCGTTATGTAATATAAAATATGTCACGTCAGGACAGAGGGGAAGAGAGTTAAGGTATTATGTTTCTCTTTCTCTCAATTAAAATTGAAATACACGAAGTCGGCACAATTGTTGTTTAAAGTTCGCTTGAAGACTCGGTTTGCCTGTAAACTTAATAAATGATGTATTAATACAATATCCTTTTCACAAAATCAAGTGGAAAAACTACGAGTAAAAAAGTGTGTTTTTCCCTTGTCTCATTTGACATTTCGTTTTTTCCTTGTTGTCACAATATATAAAATTTTCTTTTAATTTGTCGGATTAATGTATATGTAAAATGTTATATGGAATCATGTATAACGAGGATATTAAAGTGTCGTTTTTGAAAATCGATACGGAAAACGAGTTTTACAAAATTGCACACAAAAGTTGTACTTTTTTAATTCTACAATTATAGTTGGAAGGATTTACAAATGTATTTTATAAAATTGAATAAAAATTACTTTAGTGCAATCATGATTCGTGGTTTTTGCACAAGTAGAAAATCAAAGTCATAAAAATACTCTAAAAATTGCAAATTTTCTCATCGTCTATTTTACTTCTATTTGAGTGGACTTGGTAAATGGAATACTGGATTTAAATCTGCAGAGAGAAAAGTCTTCTAATTTGCAAATTATGATTTTTCCAATTACATTTTTTAAATTTATATGTGATGTAGATACAATTAGAAGAAAAAAAAAAACATGTACGCACGATTTTAATGTGTGACAAAAATTGTTTCTACAATTAAGAAATGTAATTAGTAATCTAGATTGGATGTTTTTTTTCCAAGATTACTAGAAGACAGCGTACACGTTATTTTGTGTAATTAAGAACAATTAAAATAACCTTGACTGATTTAGAAGTTAAAATGAAATATAGTCAATTTTCTCCATGCAAATTTTGATGTATTTTAAACTTGTCTTATATGAAGAACTGAGCAAATAGTGGAGGGGGCATCACAGTCGTACAGGATTTGCACAGAAAACAGTGCGCCAGATGAATAATTTGCGTGTTCATGACGTTCGGTTATAATAGATCAATAATTTCATTATTCATTAGCTTTTGTTACAAATAATCATAAAATAAAAGCTGTTATGGTATTGTATAAAGTCAAATCATAATTTATTTTTTAAAAGTTAGTACATATTGTATTAGTATACTATGTATAATTTTGAAGATATTAATGAAACATATCTTTATATTAGCAATTATATACTCATTTATTAAAGACTATAAATTAAAGTTATATTTTCATAACAGCGAGAATGAATAACATCTCATCATGTTATAACATTCTTAATATCTTCTCCTATTAAAAAAGCATTGAACGTAGTTACTGAATTTGAGTAAACTTTATTTAAGAGTGAAATTAATGAAGGAAATTTGCCTATTATATCTTCAATTCATAACTCGTCATAAAGATAGCAATCAATGGAATACTTCCATTGCTTTCGAAGTAGTTCGTTTGGTTACGTGAAAGAATCTATTTTGAATAGCAAATATACAGTCATTGAAAGTTAATTCGATTTATATATAATTATCTGTCTTTACAAATCACATGATTTAATCAAAACAGTTATAATTAAATGTGAATTGATGGGAGCTCACTCTTTTCTGTATATTTATGCATGTAAGTATGTGTGTGTTTGTGTATGCCGCTTTAAGTTTTTATATTTGATTTGAGGTAGAAAGCAAAGTTGACAAAACCTTTCTTTTGTCATTCATGTACAAAAAGTAGTCATTTTTGTGCATCATTTACGGGCGAAAAGTGCCTTTTATCGCCCTAGGTCCAGGAAACGGGCGCAAAATACGTTACTCATTAAATGGCACTTAAATGACTACTTTTTGTTCATTCATGACAAAAAGTTATGTTCATACTGCAGGCGCAAAGGCCATTTTCACTCGGTTCATGGCAATTGTGGCGTGTCGCCTTAGGCACCTTGCCACAAACTGGCAAGGTACCTGATGAGTTCGGCTAACGTCGCCACAAACCTCGTCAAAATAACCCACTTTTCGTCCTACATACGAAAATAACTATTTTGTGTTTTGTACTCTCCATCGGTTTTTGTTTTTTTCTCGTTTTTAATTCATAAAGTCCGCATTTATTAATTTCGCGAAATTTTAGTTATGAATTAGTTGTATCATTTAATATGACACGAATATCATTTCGTTATCCTTATGCATCTTCGATCATGATAAATTTAAAAATGTTATGATCAAAACAATTTTTGTTCGTCAATTGTATTCAAACAAGAATTTAAATTGAAATTTAAACTGACAAATGATTTCATATATAACTGTTTTACATTACATCTTTTATATTTCGTGTTAAACCGCTCTGAATCAAAACATTTTTAATTGTATAGTACTATCAATTTATTGACGGATTTCGTTCCTTTTGTATTACTAACCGGACTGTACATCAGTTTATTATTAGTTTGTGTAAAACTGTTAAAGAAAGAAATGGTGCACGTGAAGATTCGTCGTAGAAGATGAATATGGAATAAATATATTCATGAGCACTCTGTCTTCCGTCGTGAATTGCCGTCGTTGTTAGTGACGATGACAATACTTATATCTTTTGTCCACGCTGATAGCTTTTCGATTGAATTTCATTTTTGCTTGAATTCCAGGTTTTGCTATTCGAACCTTCATTACTTTATTAATCTTTGTTTAACCTCAAATAAGTAGTGCGATGTGGTTTACAAAGTAGAAGTAACAGAAGTAGTAGTAGTAATTTGCAACCTGGAACAAAAAGAAAATTTTCATTATTCTTAAGGGAATACTTTTCTGTGAGTAAAACGCAAAAAAGCTGACTCATTCACTTTTGTGTGAAAAATTAATTTGGGAATTTTATAAAATTGATTGAGATAAAGAAAAGTAAAATTTTTAAGTACTCGAGAGATATTTCAAAATTGCAAAAATAATTTTCAGAAATAATTAGAAATATTGCTTTGTAGACACTGTTTAAAAAAAAATAATTTTCCGTACAGAAAAATTAAAAATTATAAAAACGTATGTCCAATGTTATTCTCGGACAAATAATTATTCCTTCAATTTTATTTAAATAAAAAAATATTATTTTTAGTTTTAGATTTATTATAATTTATATCATTCATGAAAAAAGTGTTTTAACAATTTGTTTGCTTATGTTTAATATTTGTTTTATACTCAGCAAAAATATTAATAAAAATCTACGCACGAGAAAATGTTAACATCTGGAAATAATCCATTTTCCTTTTCTAAAGAGATTCTAAAATTTATATACTTCACATAAATATATCAATAGATAAACTTGAAAGTTGCAAAAAGTTAAATAATTATTCCATAAAATGTTCATTAAAGAAACTTGGATTAAAAGTTGTAGCATTCTATTTATTTTCATCTCAGTGTTAGTATCGTAAGGAGTTACGTCAATCAATATTTTGCACGCACTACAACAAAAGAAAAAAAAATGTAAAAAGAAGGAAATAGCGAAATTGAAAATATCTGGCACCGCGAATTTATTCAACGGCAAAAATGAAAATGTGAAACGAATAATAAAAAAGCGGCATTGCGCGTATTTTCTCTACACCGATTTGATAAACTGGCGGAAAATATGCACTGAATAATTGAAACAAAGTTTTTCTTGCATCTGCCGTTCCAACCTTCATGTAGTCTGAAATGTTCAACTCATTTTTAAATCGTTATGTTGGCAACATGTTGCACGTAACGACTTATTTTTTTTCTCCTTCCATAACCATGAAAATTTCATTCAACGTAAGTATGTTTGCGAGAATTTGCCCATCTTTTATAGAGAATGCGAATTTTTATTTCACTTATAAATTGCCCGAACTGATCCAATTCCCTTCAAACTTATATATAATATATAAAAATCTCACTTTCTTTGAGTCTGAAATATATATTTCAATCTTGCTGCTTTTTGTAGTGCCAGGTAATAAAATTCATTGCGATAATGAATGATTGATTGTTCCATTGAATTACAATTATTTCAGTATTTATTGAATATTATTTCACTCTTTATTGATTGCCTCAAAAATATGGATTCGAGCTTTCATATAAAATCGAAAGTCTCGCCGAGTTCCATGTCATTAGCTGGCAATGTGTCATTGATATGCAAATTCAATGGCTCGTTTCGTTGTTTGCGAGTACAGAAGAACAATATATCCGACGTGTCTTTAGTTCTTTTTTGTTTTTATTTTGCATGCGTTTTTGATTTGCTTTCAGTTTTGTCGACCATTTTTCTCTCTTTCTCACCCGTCAAATTTCCATTCTTAACTCGTGTAAGAATGTACGGTCAAAAGATCAAAGGTGGTTATAGTTTTCGACTTATGATCTTTTGTTTATGGCTCGTAAACTTTGTTCCAAGCACGACAAACGATGTTAATTACGTTTTCGACTTGGTCCATTGTCGTTGAAGTATTGTTCTAATGAAGCTACGTTCAACATGACGGCGAAAGAAGGGGAGAGGGGGGATAACGAAATCAAGACAACATAAATGATGCATTGTGATGTCGACAAGTCACTTTTCCTGTTTCGACTAATTATTTTCAGTATTGATTTTGCTGATTCATGTATCAAGGAAAATTTAATGACACGTGAATGATGGGGTTGCGTTAAAGGCTTTATGCATTTAAGAAAAGATTCTATGGTTGATTATGTAGGATTTCCCTTCTTTTTGCTTCCATTCAATTTTGTTGGCTAAAGTATAGTAATAAATTGCTAAAACACAAAGATCCTTTATATTAATTATACTTCTTTTTGTGATATTCCATTTCTTGTTCGATTTTAATCATGTTTTCTATTGGATCAAAATTTATTTTATCGAACATACATTAATCAGCTTAATCTTCTGAGCATGAAACTCGAACAATGATTTTGTTTTTGGAACTGAAACTTTACTATCGCAGTTCTTAATTTATTATTTATAATCTGTAACATTACAAATTCATGTTGACAAAAAAAGCATTTAAATAGGTTTTATTAAAAATGTATTCAATAATTTTAGCTAATGAAAATATCTTTTTTTAAATAGAATTTCGTTTTTCATGCTATTTCCAGTGTGATAAAACACTCATAATTATTGATACTTTATCCTTAGTTTTAATTTGTCTACTTTTTTTATTTGATGCTTTGACACTTCAAGATTTCATATTTTATTATGTAACGTAATGAAGTTATTTATTGAATTAATGAAAAACTTTTAATAAGTTACGTTTGGCAAAAGCGGAGTTTTGCCAAGTATATATATAGTTTCGCCACATTATTTATGAAATGGGCTGTAGTAATAAAGAGAGAATTTAACTGATGCGGTTGAAATGAGTTTTACCCATTATGCATATCTTTGTTTCAAAAGTGCTTTTATTGTATTATTATTTAATTATTTTTATTTTTAGATGATATTACAATGTCATTCACTACAGAATAAACATTTACATTAAATATCAAAATGATTATTTGATTATTTATTTTCGTTTTTACATTTTTTAAATTTATTTAAATTTTATTTGTTATACATTATAACTGAAATAAATTATGTAGTACGTTTTGTTGTATAAATAAATAATAAAAATTCTTTGTTTGGACTAGAATGATTATTTTATTGAATATTATTTGTATTTAACTATACTCTGAAAACAATTTTATAGTAATAATAATAATCACGACATATAGGTGGATATATGATAATCATTGAACATTATTATAATATTTAATAGTAATTATTTTCGCAGTGATTGCAATATATCCACCTATATTCTTTAATTATTATTATATCATATTGTAAAAGATACTATAGAATTACTTTCAGTGTAAAGAATACCTTTTCACCAGCGAATATCTTTTCCTTTTTTCTGAGTCATACTAAAAATTTATTTGTACCCTTGAATATAAATTTAGTATTACACTATATCACAATAACTTTTGACATTATATTATTTTACTATTGTAATTCTTACAATAGTAAAATAATATAATTATTGTGCAAGGTTGTTATTATACACAGAAAACAGTTTTCACTATACATTTTTACAGTATCAACTAAAATTAAACTTTTTAATAACATTTTCATTAATAAAACCAAATTTGTTCCTTGTTGTTTGTTCTATTATAGCAGCTTTAATTAATTTGTATGGCTGCCCACCTTAAAAGTCTTAACAGTTAATACACGTTTTTCGATGGCAGCACAAGTTTTGGCAGTTTTCATCGTTTTTAGAGGATCCATTTATTCTGTCACTTTTTTTTATCGTGGAAAATGTTTTCTGTGTATAGGAGTATTAGGTGTGTATCATATATATCCCAAAAAGACACAAAATCCCCCAAAAAATCCCTTAACACAATATCCATAAAAAATATCCTTTTATATATCAAAACATAAATGAAACTATAAAATGGTAACCGATATCTTTATCACATAGTTTTTTTATTACAACCCAAAGAGAAATTAACAATCGGCCCACGATAGGGACAAGACTGACGATCATCGGCCGACCATCGATTTTCAATGTTGGCACAGCTTTGAAATGAAACACCAATGTTCATTGGCTCATTGTTGGTGCCCAACCGTCGTTGACGATTATGGCCCAAGCGTGGCCCAATGATTCTGACCAATGACCTTTTTTAAATGAATTTTATTAAAAAAAATATTTTTTTAGTATATATATTTTGTTTGTTTATTTCAGTCATGTTATTTCTAACATCAATTTTATGTTTTAAAATTATGTTTCGAAAATTATTTAGTTATTTAAAAAATCCTCCGATCCTAGGAATTGTACGTCGGTATCTCAGGCTACTGGTCTCGTGCTCTATCCACTGGACTATGATGTCTTCGAAAATATAAAGCACGAAATGTCCTTTTAAGCTGTTGCTTGGCTTACGAGCTTGGACCATTGTTGGGCCAAT
>JABFPJ010002345.1:0-20042 GCA_022817425.1 Gryon sp. ZL-2020
CTATCACATTTTATTTCAATTATAATTTAGATAGTCTTTTTATATATTAATCACGAACTTATTTTATATACCTTGAGATATCTAACATATATTTTGTCGAATCTACAAAATGATTTTTGTTTTTCAACCTCAACACTTCTATTTTGTAGATACGACAAAACATATTTTTATATTAACCAGCTCCGTTAACAAATGAGAAATAATAATTTTACACCAAACTTTTTTGGTTAACGATATAACAACCAAATTCTTATTTTCATTTGACAAAAATTTGGTCAGATCAACAAAATCGTTCTGAGCGTGTTCTATGATCTATAGATGATTAGAAATACGATCTAATACTTCTCGTGTTACTTGCAAATAATATACCGAGCAACCATTATATAGAAATAGAACTATTTGTAGTATAGTGAAAGAAACATCGGCGAACCAAGCTGAAAATTCGTTCTTCAAGTAATCTCGGATTTTGTTTTCCATTCAAGTATCCATCAATATAATGTAGATCAATTATTTCACACAAAGTATGTATCTTTTGAATATGTTAAGAATGCATATTGCGTAAATTTTTCCAATTAGTAAAAGTCAATCATTTACGAACAATCAAAATCTGTTTTGAAAAATAAGACATTCAACTTTTTAAAGGGATTTGCTTTTGCCAATTTGAGATTGGAGTGGATTTGCTAATTGCCACATATTCTGGGTTGCCTTCTTTTCAATCCTCTGGCACGTTGTTTGTTAATGCAGAAAAATATATAGATGACACTGCATTTTTTGTATAAAAAATTCAAGTAGAAGTAACATTCAAAGGCAATTCGGGAGTTCTGAAATTTAAGTTTGGTCTTTTTTATTTTAGTACGTTTGTTTACACAGCTATGTATTTGACACTTCTGTGAATGCCTTGGGTGCATGTAAGGCGCTCCTATAGACGTTATAGATTTCATCAACTCTGTCTAGCACCATCAACATTAACTGCGAAAATGCGTGGTAACTTGTATTACTTTTCTGTTCAAACTACCGATATGTTCTTTGAAGGGTACCCACTTATCAATTTGTGTTTATGATAAGATATTTTATGTAAACTTGTAAACGTATGTTATACTCTGATATTGGCACCAACTATATATTCTGATATTAACTGCAACAGTAATGAACTCACGGATTTCTGTTTTAAGGAATCAACACCATTTGAGTTTTCTGATTTATTTTAAGTCTATTGATGATGGCCACTGTCAAATAGTATCGAAAGCACTGTTACCATTCTCTGCGATCCTTTCGAGATGATTTCCGACCATGACAACTGCAATGTCATGTATAAAACAGATTTTTCCATATATACGGTATTTCAAAACCGCAGAACTGCATTGTATATTATGTTCCATAGCTGTAATCCTAGAATCGAACCCTGAGGAACGGCACCTGTAATTTTATACAAATATGAACCCGTGTAAGTTTTTTTATATTTAAGTCTGTTATGCTAGTAATATCTATCTAGTTTTATTCTATTTCATCTAGTTTTATTTTTAATTTTTCACACACACAAAACATGAGTTTTTGCTACTTCTGTGTTCCACATATTCATTTTCCATTAAGAAAAACTGATTTTCTACTATTGAGTCATAAAAAAGTAAGTGGGCAGCAACTAAAATAATAAGAATTTTCAATGGTTAAATGTAATTTTTATGTTCATTATTGCATGGCTGCTATATCGTAATCGGTGTCATCATATACGTGATTTTAATTTTGTTGTATCACAATTATATATAAATTTTATTGTTGTATTTTCAAGAGAAATTCCAGAGTAATTGCATAATTTTGAAAATGTTATCATCTTTATTTAAAATATTAAAATTATAATCCGAAATAAAAATTGTGTACGTTTACGTTTCAGTTATTGCTTCTTTTACAATTTCAAATTCTTTCTATAAATCATTTAAAATACATTTATTAAAAGCTTAACTTGTATATAATATTATTGAGATTTTATTTCTCGAAGATTTAATATTTGTATGCGATATGAAAAAATGATAAATCTAAATCTTTTGTCTAGAAATTTTTTCATTTTTTTCAAGACTATATTATATATCATATATAAAAATGTTTTTTGTATGCGTGAGAACTTTTAGTAAAATTTCCTTTAGGTAATATAATTTATGGTATATATTATATTTTATATATTATATTTTTTATTAATATTTTATATTATATTTTTTATTTAATTGTGTTTCATCTATCTATGATAAATCGATGTTAATCAACTGTGTACGCTTTAATTATTATTAGCCTAAAAAATAATTGAATAACTCAAACTACATCATAAAATATGAAACAGACGTACAGTTAGTAATGTTTGAACGGCTAAAGTTTTTAATATTTAATGCGGTAGATTTCTCGACACAAAATTTAATTGGTTCAATTAAACTGAATTGGTCAGCAAATGCAGAGAGAAGAAACTGAGTTTCAAATATACTTCTCCGTCCTCACATTAATTACGTATAAAGAAATGAAATGCAAGTCAACACGTATTTAAAGCTTTATGTTTTCTATAAATCAAGCTAAAAATTTAAGTTATTAGATGTTTATACAAATTTTATTACTACTTATTCAAACCTTTGATATTAATACAATGAAAACTGCTATCAAAGAGCGGTTAATTAGCTAATCTTCAATGGCTGAGTAAGAGACTTTCTCTGCTGCGAGACTTCTGAATAATTTCAAAATTTTTGACTTCCGGAATTATCACTTTACGTAATTATATTAAATTTACATTTCCATGAATGTAATTTGATATATATAAAGAAATTTTCTTCTATAATAGTTAAATAACTTTATATCAAATGAAAAGTGATTGAAAAAAAAAAAAAACAATTTTATGATTGGATATATCAACGTCTTCAAACACTCATGTTGTTATAACCTATAGTAAATAATTATAGTTATGTAAACATGAAAAAGATTAAAAAGCAAATAATTATTAGTATGTAGTTTTCTAAATAAATATTACGCGAGAGTTATAGATGACTAAAAACGTGTAAAATAATTATTACTTGGATTTTGACTTGTTGTGGAACGTATTTGTTCAGATTTCTATATACAATGCTTATATGCTGCACTTTTCTGTTCATATTCAATTTTTTCTAAACGGTCAGTCATACCAAAGCTACAAACCAATTAAGACGAGTTATAAGCAGTTAGGAAGGGTGGCAGGAGGTGGGGGCAGACGAACTTTTATGCCGCCTGTAATTCTTTCCGCTTCTTTGTCTCCGTTCATTTGACCTATTCAAAGAGATAAAAGATGAACCTTCGCGGACAATAGCAGACATGACATCATATTAATTAATTGTTCTTCGGCGAAAATATTTATTAAGAATTCAATGTTTGTATAAGCTGGCTAGAAGAATGAACTCTTTTAAACTGTTTTAATATAATATTTGTATAGTATAACGACATTTCTTGTTTTTTAGTTATACAAAAATGAATTTGCAAGAATTAACAAAAAAGATAGCTAGCAATAAGTAAACATACCGCCCTCTTAGCAAGGAGATGCTGACCATATTCTACAGTGGTTCGAGATTTGGGCTAAAAATTTAATATAACCGTAAGAAGTATAGATTTTCCTTATTTATAAATCCTACAATGAACACAAATGTTGATATAAGGGTTGAAGATTATTGGTCCGTTTTCAAAGGAAAGTTTAAGAAAAATAGCAACCTCCTCTCCTGATGCACTAAGAGAAACTTCACCTCGAGTGTAAATTTCGCTTCGACACGGTAGTTTTGACCGCAGACAAAGCGTTTTTTTGTACTTTTTGGCCAGAGACAACGTGTCTCTAGCTAAGAGGCACGATGTCTCTCGATTGTTTTGATTGTCTAATATGTTGATCTAAATGAATTCTTCAATTTGTCAATTGGTTCGGCACATACTTCTGCAATATTAGGCATTTTTTTACTGAAATTTTTTGACATTTTTTTAGTGCAAAGAATTAGTTGAAATGTTTACTATCCTTTAAGGAAAAAACAAATTAGGATATATGAAGCGGCAAATCATGATAATCATATATAGCATATTTAATTTGTAATTAAAGTTTTTTGAATCGTTCAAAACCTTCCATATAATATTAAAAGTGCATATTTACATCGTAACCTAGTTTTGTATTACGGCATACTTTTTTCTAAAATATGTTTAATTTTTTAGCATTAGTTTACCTATGGTATTCTTTCAAAGTTCTTTTGCAAATACACTTTAAAATGTAACATTACAATACAATTTCTGTTATGTTTGGAGATCTAAATTAGTTTACATTCACTACCTATAAACAACATTTAATCGACATATGATTACCAATTCAGTATCGAACTATAATTGTGCTGTATTGTTATACAATGTTTGTTATCCATGTTTAGAACGCGGCACATATTTTAGCATTTTCGTAGCTTATTTTAGTTTGGATCAAATATTGGTCATCGCAATATATACGAAACTCTGTTTTTATTTTACTATTTTAATTTCATTAATCAATTTAAATGTAATATGAAATATTTGACCTTTGTTTAAATGTATTAATTACAATTCCATTTGATGTAAAATAACTGTGCTCCATGTCTAATTAATTATTAAGTCATTCATTGTCATTATTCAATTATTTTGTGTTACGCATATTGATTTATTGATGAAGTTTTAATAAAAATATAATAAATTAAATGTTACTCATATTCACATTTTATTTAATTTTCATTTTTATGCAATAAAAGTGATAAATGTCTTCACAATCATAACTGTTATACTCAGAAATCTAATAATTAAATACAATATAAAAATAAAAATGATTTGTAATATTAGAAAATATAAAGTCCCTAGTAGAAATTTAATTATGGCTGTAATATAAAACTAATCAGGAAACCAGCGGCAGACGAGGCTTAAATCAGTGAGCCCAGTCAGGCACTGTTATAATATGTAACGTTTGGATTTGAAAGGAATATATAGCTATTATATTTCATGCAAATCATACACTTAACATATTTAATATATATTACGCAACAACTACATGGACTGTTAAGAAACTTCTTTTCGTATAAAATGAGTAACGATAATATTCTTAACATTATATTTATTTAAAGTTGAAAAAATATACATGAGACTTTTTTGACATTCTTATTTGGTGAGTTATAAACAAAGTAAGTATAATGCTATAAGACGTAGAAAATTTCCAGTTGTAGATAAATTTCAGTCTAGACTTGTCCGCAACTCGCAATGCTGACTGTACATAAAACATACAACTTTTTCATTGAGGAAGATTTAAATCTTTTTGAAATGGGGGAAGAACAAGAAAAAGACAAAAAAAATGAAGGAGAAAAGATAAAACGAGGACATTTATGCAAGTATTTAATACATGGATTTTAACTTTCATAGTGATATTATGTTCGAATATTTTGAGTATAAATTTCTAAATATAATACATATATTACTTTCTCTTCATATCTGATGAATTCCATAGAACATGAATTTAAGTTAAAATCTTTTATTTATACAATTCGCCTTGCACACCTTAACATACAAACATTTTTTGAAACTTTTTACATACACGTGTGAAACTTTGTAGTTTTTACAAATCTACAGATTTTATAAGAAAATTACAGTTTAGTAAATTTAACTGAAGTAAAACGAATGTAGTATATAAAATAAAGGTGAGAATAATATTAAAAGTAAAATTCAATTTATCAGCGTCAGAACTAAGTTCATTATTTAGTTACTTCTGTTTCGTTATTCGAAACGATTACCTATATATTTATGATTTGACAAGAATTTGCTTGTTTTTTTTTGATATTTTATTGCACGTTTCGATTGATTAATATTAACTTATCTGTCATTTTTATTTTGTTAACAATAATTAATTCATTTATCTAAAATGAAAATTTATAAAAACAGCTTGAATATATTTCAAATATATATTTTGAAATATATAATAAAATAAAATGAAAATGACTGTTAACAATATAACATGCAAATATTTTATCTTATTATTATACATTCAATAACTTTCTATTTAAAGTTAAGCTGTACTAAAGTGAAATAAAAATATTAAATGTAAAATATTTTTAAAGAAAATTTGTAGTTAAAAGTTGTTGTTATTCTTTATTGGTTTCATCCAATTTGGTAGTTTATTTAATTTCCTTATATTAAGAACCACTTTTTGTTCGCACTAAATATCTAACATCTTGTCAGCCACTCTCCTCAAGATAACGCATATAATATAAATATATTTTATTCGTGTAAAATACATTTTCAGGATGATGTAATTTTTATTATATAATATAAAAATGGTTTAAAACATAGTTTAAAATATTGTTGAATTCATTTCAAATTTTTTTCAAAAATATATTTTTTATACATATCAACGTTCCTTGCGAAGACTATTCCATTTCAAAAATTGCCATATAAATTAACATAGAAAACATTGAAATGGAATAGTTTTCGTAAGGACCGACGATATATAAAAATCAAAAATCGTGAACGCATACATAAAAATAAATTTATAAATTATTTTTGCAGCTAATCACACGAATGTGATTAGCTGAATGTGAATCTGAGAGTCTTAGCCACTAAGTCAACACATATTGCATATTTTAATTATATTCTTGTATGTTTATTACATACTTCATTATATATAAATTTAAAAACATATGAAATATATGTACAAAATTACGAGTTTCTTCGTATGAGTATATCATCATGCGCCACTTTTGTGAAGTTTAACTCATTCAACCGGCTAAGGGTAAAATCGTCTTGATGAGTGGATCGTGTGAAAATGTTTGTATGTGTGCGTGTGCGCGTCACATGACACAAATTGACCAATGAAAATTCAACTGGCAGTATCGTATCAATCGTACATTTGTCAGAGCTTATAACAGATGACAACGATTAAATGATTAAACTTTGTCAACTTTGATAACTTGCTTGAGAATTTATACTTAACATTTAGGAAAATGTCAGTAGAAAGGGAAAAAGCGTATTGGTCGGTGAGTAATTATAAAAAACTAATCAAATTAATGTACACCTGAATTTCGCTCTAAGCAAGATTGTCGATCCGAAAATGTCGCTCTAAGCTAGTTAGCACAAAAGTGCTACGCTTGATGCGGCGCATGCTCTTTTTTTTAGAAAACGTAACCTAAAGTAGCATAAGTTATTCAATTTGTACAAATAAATATAAATTTGTATTATATATATAAGTTACTGAAAATAGACATTCAGAAAAATCAAAGAAGTAAAAAAACTTGTCGTTCAAAATCGATTTAGCTATTCTTTGAGAATAGAAGAATAGCTCGATCAATTTTGAACGATAGAAATACATTTATTTTTACTCAGTAACCGTAAGGGTTTTAATACGAACAAATGAGTTTGAGCAACCACTTTAATGAAATGACACCGAGTGATACTGCCATATTGGACATTGTCATTTGTGGAGTATTTAAATTTAAAAATTGTGTAATTGAAAATATGGATTACAATAAATAAATATGGAAAAAATAGAAACATATTAAAACAAAATAAAAGAAATTTTGAGAAACTTAACCCTTCTCCGACCAGGTTGAGTCCAATGGACTCGTTAGAAAAAGAAATACGACCGAACTTTTTCTCGTGGGACAAGGATAGAAAAAAAGCCTGGTCGGAGAAGGGTTAAATTAAATTATTGTGTACTAAAATACTCAAATGTTTTGTATAATCTCTTAAGCTTAACTGATAACTGCCATTTGATACTGGTTTTCGATATTAATTTTGTTAATTTTCATTAAAAGCGACTAATCACAAGTCGGAGATCTGCTATGAATAAAACTATCAATAAAATTCAACTTCAACATATAAATCTAACACCCTCTATTTAATATAGAAAAAAAAGAACATTTTATCACTAACATTACGATGTTTTTTAATTTAATTGCTGGATTAAATATATTAAGTAAAAAAGATGAAAGAAAAATAAAATAATATGATTTACCTATAATGGTAAACTAACCAGACCAAAGCTATTAGCTATACCCTTGCGTCGAAGCTTAAGCCATATTTTGCGGTAATATTTTTGCGCGTGTGATGATACGGCTATAAAAACTCAAATATTGACGTTTCCTGTTTTCAGGAATTATACAGAATTGGTTGTTTAAGAACCTGCAAATAAGAGACCTCATATTATGTTGTTTACAATGTATAAATGCAATATCTACTTTATACATCGTTGCATAAAAAATATATGTAAGGTGATAAGACAACAACAAAATGAGTATTCTTTTTTGTTGCGTTTTTGGAATAAAGTTCTTTAGAAACATTTAATTTCATTTTTGAAACTATTAATTGAAAATCCGCTAACTGTAAGAATATTATTGCTAAAAATCATAATTCCTCTACAAAGATTAATATATACCTTTAAAGTATAAACAAATTAATCTTTGCAATATTTTAAGCTAATTACAAAAAGTTTTAAATATTCTCTAGAAGCTTTAACTGAAAGTGTATATATATGTTACATATATATTATACACGCACAAAAAATACATATCATTTATTTACACTTTAATATTTTATATAAATAACAAAAATAATATTTTTTGCGATGAAATTACTCTTTCGTAACTTGTCTCTTGTTATTTTTTGTTGTCGCTGATATGGGTCTTAAAAGTCTTTGTGAACCTATGTACTTTTGAAAATAAACAACTTGGTTTATGTACAGTCAATCGCATTAAAAATTTAACTACGTAAACCTCATAAATAATGGAATAAGCCGCAGCAGTTCTAAAAAAAATATATAACTATATTGACCACCTCTCAGCATCGTTGAAAAAGGACAAAAAACATCTACTTATGCGGTTTATTTTGTAGGTACTTAACACCCCTACAGAAGATCTATTCAAAGCGGCAAACGTAATCGTGCTCAAAGTCGGAAAGCGTTCTTGGGAATGTCTGTCAGTGGAACAAGTCCGCGAATTAAATCAACGGACGAAAGATCAATCGAGATTAACTCAACCTAACTGTCCCTAACGGCGCTAGTTAATCGTCTTAAATATTGACTTGCATGCTTTCCAACACTTTTATTTATATTTTTTTCTTTGTGTTACACGTCGCTTCGAATTAATGCTAAAGTAAGTTGTAATTGTATTGACATTTCCCTTCCTTTCGATCAGTATCCCACGTGAAAATAGAACAATGCAGCAACGTTGATTAATACTATAGGAAAACAATGGGACAAACAAAATGATATGCAATGGGACATAGTTAGGTATTTGTCGAATTACTATATAATACAAAATTTCACATATCACCGTCAATTATAGAAAATTTTTATAATACACAGGCAAATATACGAAATCATAATTATTAATCTGATCATTGTTCTTTTTAATCATTCAATGTTCTTAATATGTTCATTGAAAACAACTATTTTCTTACTGGTTTCGTGTATTTAAAATAAAATAGATCCTAAACAAAAGACATTCGCGCATGCGTACTTTATATTCGGCATATTTTGCATAATAGTGCAACAAAGAAAAGCCGATCTTGAATTTTAATATATATTATACTTTAATTTAATATGAGTTAATGAAAATTAATTAATATGAGTTCCTTTCAACAAATATTACGGAAAAGACAGTTGAAATGACTTATTTCTTGATAGTGAAAATGAATCAAAACCTTAAATACTACAGCATAATAATGAAAATGCATTAAGCACCTTGTAAGACTGAAAATTAAATTATAACTCTATTTCTTTTTGATATAACAAATTATTAACAATCGAAAAATAGATTAGTAAATTTATTATTAATTATTATTGAACATGATATGTTATTAAAATTATGCCTTAGAAACATATAGATTTATTATTTATTAAATATACATTTAATAGTATATATTAATGTTATAGTTGATTTTTTGCATTATACAATATTAAATGTAAAGAAAATAGAAAATGTGCTTAAGTACATAGTTCTTAGTACACATTCTTTATAATAGTTCTTTTTTTACTTGGTTTTAATTATCAGTGTTAATAGTTTCTGTGTTTTTATTACATTTCATAATATCCTACAGTCATTACGAGTTACCATTAGTCCATAGAAAGAGTGGGACATAAATTTGGACAAGTGCAGTAATACATCTATGATCATTGTTTTTATCGATGTTGTTCTCATACATATTTTTTCACAAAAAATATCGTTTCTAAGAATATATATACAATTATATTTCTGGCAAAAGTTTAGACAAAAAATATATATGTAATATATGAAACATATATTTTATGTATATATTTTTAATATATAGTTAAAATATAAAATATATTTGTATATAAAATTTATATTTTTTATATGTGAAAACTGGCAAAAAATCACACATTTGTTAAAATTTGTTAAATAAATTTGAACAAAACAAGTTATTTTATTGTCTTTTAACCATAGATATGTATGAGTTGATATGTATACAAAATTAAATTCACGGTAAAATGATGTGACTTAACACTGAAATAATGTTAAATTGAAATCAAGTTGAATTGAAAACAATGTAGAAATAATGTAATGTTCAAAGCAGATAACAATGTTGTAAGGATATTGTTAAACAGATTCAAGAATTACTTTTGAATACAATTTGATACAATGTTGAAGTAGTGTCAAATTGTGTTTATAGTAAATATAGTTGAATTAAAGTCAAATGGACCGGAAACATTTATAATTGAACAAATAAAATAAAAATGCTTACTTATGCAGCTCGAGTTAAAGAAACGTTTATTAAAAACAGTATTCTTAAAGCGAACTTTCTAAAGGTTGAATTAAAATTGAAACAACTAAATAAAAAACAATCTCAAATTGACTTGATTAATTAAAGCGTAGAAATATTTTATATTCTGAATCAATAATGTTTAATAAAAAAAGGGTATAAAAGAAGATGAAATACTGCTTATTCTCGGTTATTAAAATGCATAAACTTTATATAAGAAATTTGGCAATGCCAGACATTGAGCAATATATTGCAAGAGAATCAATAATAAATCAATGTTGAGATTAAATATTAAATCATTTTTACAAGAATCTTGCATGAGTATCGTATGTCAACGTTAATCGAACATTATTTGAATCGATGTGAATGTGAATTGCAGCTCAAAATCGGCGGACATTGGCGTAAGTTGTTTCAGCTGACCCGTTCTCGGAGGATTTGAATGGCAAACATACTGAATTATGCCCAATCGCGGTACGCCGAGGTAACGCCCCAACGTTGATTTCTAATCGTATACAGTCTCAATAACGCTTCTGCCGTTGTTAGTGGTGTTATTTGAGTTTGTATACCTTTCTCCGACCACTGGGTCTGATTATAACGAGAGTTAAGAAACATCTTACGCACATTAACACATGCAATAGTTGGTCTGATACAAAAGACAGAGCTAAACGGCAGGGTGCCAGGTCAGAGAGGGATGCCACGAGATAAAACGCCGGAGATAAGGTGCGGTGGGTTTGGTGGAAGGAGGAGGAGGAGGAGGAAGAGGACTGGGGATGGTCGGGGAGGGTGCACGTGCGTGATAACCATGAATTTTAAGCCGTGTGTATAGGAGCGAGTGAGAGGAAGCCGCCGTAGATAACCTGGCAGGGTGGGTTGTAGTTGCGCGACTGTTATGTTGAGGGATCGCGAGGGGAAGCACCAGTGCGATGGGGCAAGTGGCGCGCGGGGACGAGGCAGAGAGAAAGAGAGAGAGAGCAAGGGAGAGCGAAGGGAATGAGGCGAAAGAGGAAGAGGTGATGGGTAGGATGGTGCGTTGTACCTTACGAATGTGTATAAAACTCGGGAGTAATAATGGCATGGGTGTGTGAGTGCGGCTCACGTAGTTGGCGCGAGACGAAAGCGTACGAAGGGTCCCGTTGGGAGGACGAGAACAGGAGACGCGGGGTCGAGAAGGGGCCATCAGGGTGGACTCGCGGGGAGCGTTAGAGCATGCGCGAGTGGGAGTGGCACCGTGCTGAGTGGCACCGCACCGAGAGTGTGTTGTACCATTAGTCCGCGAACTCCCGCCAAGGCCTTGTCAATTGCTCAAGCGCGGCTCAAAGCTTAACGTTTCGGGGCTGCTGGTTACGCGTTTCGTCGTGCTACGTTGGCGCCTTCACGTGACGCGCCGCGCCGCGCCAAGCGTCAATTGGCAAACCGTAACGCGCGCGTCAAGCGCGTCGAACGCGTCGCGTCAAGCGGCGCACTTTGGGATCGTTGAAATACGGCGCGAAGGCGGCGCGGATATAACGCAAGTGGTGAGAGAACGGTCGCGGTCAGCCGGCCGGACTCGCGCCTACGACTTGGTGTTGGTGTTGCGCGCCTACGTGTTTTGCACGTGGGTGCGGTGCTTTTCAAAAGTGGCGCCAAATTGTTTGCCACAAATCAAACTTCTACGCGTGACAATCAATTGGTATCATTGACGCGACGAGGCCAACGAAAGGGCGGCGCGCGAGCTGTCAATTCATGGGCGGGTTTCGCCTGTGCACCAGGTGACATTGTGCTTTCCTCTTGTACTGGGTATAGAAATACTTAACAATTCTGTACAAATATTACCAATCAACTTGTACAATTGGCAGTTGGATTTTGAAATTGGATTGTTGAAACGCAAGTTGGCTCAGTGGTTGATTATAGTCTGGACTAATTGCGCCAGACCGCGCCACCACCACCACCACCACCACCATCATCGCCAACTGGAAGTAATTAAGTCGCGCTAACGAGCCCATCGGGCGCAAAAAGCGGGCGCATTACGTGGCCGCAAACTATTTCGAAGAAACACACAAAGAAAGGAGCTTTTGGCTTTTTTCTGTTCGTCTTTTTTTCGGTTGCTTTGTTTGTTTGGTTTTTTCGTGCAGTGAACGCAGAGTGAGAAGCACAAAATCTTTGTACTTCTTGTTGTTGTTTTTTTTTTCGTCCCGAGATCAACGCCTGGAGTGTGTTGGGGGCGGTAAAACTTTCGACCGATCGAGTGTAATGTTGCCGAGTAATTGAGCGTCGAAAAGCCTGTTGAAAGTTTGCATGCCGACAAGCGCGATGTGGAACTTGTAGAAAACGGGATTCCGTGAATGTCAATTGGAACGATGAATTTCTGCAGGTCAGAAGTGAAGAAGAAGAAGAAGTGGGCGGATACTTTTGAAAGTAAATCGTGTCCCCGTAGCGGGAGTTGTCCGTCCAGAATGCGACTCGTACTACTGCCTCTTGTACTTTGCTCCCTGTTCGCGACAGGTAAAGTCTTTTAAGCTCCGCTCGTTGTCTCGTTTTCCTTTTGTACCATCTTTTTATCCCCTTTTTTTATTTTCCCTTCTCGTCTTTTTTTCAATCTTCATCCTCCTGTTCTTTTTTTACCTGCCCTCTCAGTTTCTGTCTTTTTATTTGCTTTGACCCTCTACATACTTTTATACCAAGAACAAAAACAAACAAACCAAAGTGCGTCGAGTTATAACAAAGACCGGACTTTCTCACCCATTTCCTTCTGCTCAAACTCGCGCAAAACTTGCCGTCATCGTCGTATCGTATTGGCAAATTTTCGTTTATGTCTCTCACATAAACTACATCCTATGAACTTAATATATAATTAAGTTTCCAATATCAATTTAATTTTGACAGAATAGATATTGTACAAAATACAATATACTTAATAATTTCTTGGTCATGTAAATTATTATTTATGACTAAAGAAATTAGCAAAAATAATACTTTAAGTTGCAACTGAATAAAACACTTCACATGAAGTAGAAATTACAGAATACAACTGCAAAAAGTTAAACTTTGAACAGCTTTGTCGAACAAAAGTTTACTTGTTGTTTTACAATTTTGACCTTTGACCATAAGATGAACAAAAAGGATGAATTTTGGTGTATGCATAGAAAAACGCGATAATCACATTATCGCACATCGACACCTTCCCAGATTCTGTGTTCGGTCCATTAATATTTTTCAATTGAATGAAAACGGGTAAAATGTACTCTTGTTGAGCAAGATAATCGAATCTGATTACTAACACAGGTAAAAAGAGGAACAGAGCTAGAGCGAGATAAAAGACAAATAGAGATACAGTGAGATGCGACGAGTTAAATAAATAAAGAGTAAGAGAGACGGTAATAAGACGAGAAAATGGTGTGAAGAGACGCAAAAAAGAATATTTCGAAACAAATAATGAGGCGAACAATCAACGAACTCTGAGGCTTCGATGCGATTTTCAATTTACGCGCAGTTTTCATCAATTATCATCAAAATTACATGCTGAACTCACTTTTCTCGCTTCATTTTCAGCAACTTTGTATTTTCGAGCACGTCTTATCTGCACTTCAATGCTTGTGTTTTTTATCGCCTCTGTTTCTTTTTTTTCCTTTACTCGTTTCCTTTTCAGCTTTTTTTGCTTCTTTTTGTTATTTTTTATTAAACTTTCATTTTTGTTTCTTTTCTTCGTTCGTCGACCAAGGTTGTTTGTTAGACAAAAGATGACTTTCTCAAGTACAACCAAAGGAATAATGTAAAGCAATTAGCGGATGACGTTTAGATGTATTAATTTCGACTTGTTTGGAAGTTGTTAAAGTGACAAACGCGGAATATGAATTCAAAGTAGACGAATTTTTTAGCTCTGTCAGTCAAGTCAAGAGTTTTATTCATTTTTTTTTCTTTTTTGTTATAATCTTTTTTTGCAAGGATACAATTCATTTGCAAGGAAAAAAAAGTTGTTTTTACTAAAAAAAAATGCCAAACGGAATTAATGAGTTGACGATATTTAAATATCGAATACATTTTGCAATTGTACTGATATTCTCTGTCTTTTAAATTATTTAACTGATCTTGATATATTAATCGTAAGATTGGTGAAGAACTTTTGCGTTGGATATCCGATGTTTCCAGATATACTTGTAACTTATGATTGAAGATATTGACTTTGCACGTGTTTACATTCGTTTATTGAATTTCTTCGAGGGATATTAAAAATGAATTACATGTCGACAGGATAACGGATTCTCTCGGCTTGATTTCAAATCCTATTCGCTGAGATTTTATTAGAATCGGTCTGGTTTGTTTGAAAATTTTTTTTATCTATTTTGTTCATTTCTTTTTTTTTATTTTTTTTCCTATCGTTTCTTGCGTCCGTTCTTTTTTTCACGCAATCGCGAGAACAACGTCAGACTGAAGGGCGAACTTAAAAAGCTGGTTACCTTTGCGCACGGAAAAAGGTGTGGCATTAGTATAATCAAACAAGAAAATTAATCGATATACTCGTATATTTGTGTTAAAGTTGAAATTAACGACAGGTTGATTTTTCGTTCGCGTAATAATACATTGCGCAAGCAATATAAACATTTATTTCCATTAAAACGAAAAAGTTAAATTCATGACATTTTTTGCACGTTTTTAATGTTTATAATATAATAATAACCTTTACGCGGGATACAATTATGGTTACATGTTATTTTGTTCATTTATGTGACCAGCGTATGTTTTTTTGACCTATTAAAATTATCTAATAGTTATTTGCATTATTAATAAAATGATTAATATTTAATAAGTACTAATTTACTTTTAATAACCTTGATTTCCAGTAATAATATTATTTCGACTCTGTTTTATGCGACACTTGAAAATATCACAATATTATTTTTTTATAAAAAAACCATTTTCATATTTTTTTGGAGGGATGACTAATAATAATTTAATAATAATTAACTAAATTTCATTAACTTAGTGATTCGAAATTAAAATACTTAGAAAATAAAATAAATGAAAAACTGAGAAATTAAAAATAAGTAACAAAAAAAAAAAAAAAAAAAAAAAAAAAAAATAAATAAATGACAAAGCTAAACTAAAATAAAAAATAAAAACTATTTAACTAAACTGTAAAATTAAATTCAAAATAAAATGAAATGTTAAATAAAATAAAACTAATATAATAAATAATATGGAAAATAATAGAAATATGTACAAAACTTATTTATTATTATTATTATTATTATTTATTTACGTTTGCTTAGGAATTTAATTCCCATACAACGGAGCTTTACGATTTTTGACAAAAAATATATATCCCGCAAAAAAAATATCTTTATAAATATAATACTTGACTGACTAAAATTACTATTTAAACTATATAAACTGTCAGATTTAAAGTATAAAATTATAAAATGAGTCAAATTTGCTAAACATTTATACTGAATAAACAACCAAATTACCGTCAGTTTAGTTTATAAATAATAAGTTAACTTATTTAGTACAGAAAGTAACTTTGCTTAATTCATTAATTAGTTAAGGCACTTAACCTATGAATTAATTGTTAAATATAGTTGCTAGTATAGTTAGTACTATTTTGGATCATCAAACGAGTGAAACAGCATTTCTTAATACAGTTATTCTGATTTTTTATTTAAAATAATATAATGAAAAGATAAAAATGACAAAATTAAATTAAAAGATTTAAAAATGAATATAAATATTTCAAATTTCACGGGAAATGTTCAATATTTAAACGAATGAATTACATTTTATAAAAGCAACATTGATTGTTGGATTTTACAAGCTGTAAAAACAATGCATTAATAATGCGAAATTATATATATAGTTATTGAATTTATGTACTCAGAGAGAACGATGAAATAATTAATGGATAATATTAAAAATAGTACAAAAGTACCAGGAATTTAAATTAGCTTATAGTATTTGTTTCATTATTTTATTTTAATCGGTACAAAGCATATGGAAATTGGAAAAAATAAAAAAAACATCCGTTTAGATTTTAGAATATAAGCATTGATGCTATAATAAGATGGAATAGAAATGCACAATGGCAAAAATGCGCGCAAGAGTAACAAACGAAATTTGTGTTCACACGTATAAACGCATTTCAAACTTTGCATACATCAACGTCGGGTTAAAAGAAAAATCAACTTTTATGTCTTTGCAAAAAGTGGTGAAAGTTTTTGCCGCGGCAAAAATCGGAAGCACAAATTTGGGATTAAAATGTATTTCGCCAAGTTTCGGGCTTTGACTTGCGAAGGAGTGGGAAACGAAGACAGAAGATACAAGAGGGCGCGGTCGCAAAGAACGGGGTGAAATTGCTCTTTTCGTGTGATCGCGTTTAAACATCTATTTCAATAATTAACCAAGTTCATTTCTGGCATCATCTTTCGTCAATATGTAGAGTACATAAAGAAAATTGTTTAAGTAAAATAATGTTTTCAAAATTTATACCGAGTTTGTTTTAGATTAAGTGTATAAGTGTATTTTTCTTAAAAGTACATGAACAGAATTTTAAAGTGGAGTATGTCGCTAAAATAGATGTATCTTCATTTTTGTTAATATTTCGATAATTCTTTACAATAAAGTAAAATTTCCAAAATAAGGTTCTGCTGATATCTGCGGAAATTTTTTATAAAACAATTTACACAATGTTTTATGCATTCTATAGCGAGATATTTTGGAATACAAATATTGTTAGTAACTCTAAGACATACATTTTGATTTTATTGTAGAATACAATAAAAATGATAAAATTTGTTTTAAATTATCTTAAAACTTTTATGCCGACGACATCGAAGGTTTCTTTTGTAAATTTATCTTTCTTTTTAAAAAATTCCCAAAACATGAAAAGAAATGAGATTATGTTTATTAATTCTTGGTATTCTATATATATTTCACTTTAACAAAAATTTTTCTGTCGTTTTAATATTATAATTTTAAAAATATAAATTATTATTAATTAATTAATTGAATATCAATTGAGATCAAACAATTATTATACTATTATATAAAGGATTATCCTATTCTAAACATATAAGAATAATTAATTCTTACAATAATGTAATTCTTTTTAAAAGCAATGTAATCAAATATTTAGTACGTAACGGACAAAATCATAATTTAATCATGATTTGTGAACTGTCATAGATATTATTTGATCGATAAATATTCATGAATAGTACAGTACAATCTATTAAGAATTCATTACAATTTTGTTTTTTAGTCTTATGAAAAGTAATTAAAGAAGAAAGTTCCGGTGCCATTTTAAAAATTTATCGACTAAATATATGTGGTAAAAATGGCATAAATATACTAAATTAAACATCAACATATACTAAACGTTTCTATTAATTCATTGTGACTTTTAACTTTGTCCACCAAGTAATATACAGTTCAGTAATATTTTAGGTGCAATTTCACAATAATTATACAAACTTCGTCCTATGTGCGGGTTACATACTGTTAACTGCTTCACTGCTTTTCTATATTCTATATAATAAAATAATTGAAGGAAATTAAGTATTATATTATTATTTTGAAAAAAAATAGAAATAGACAAAAATGAAAATGTAACAATTTCATTTTTAATGTCAGCTACAATATTTTTGTTGTTTTGGATATTTTTATAATACTTGTTTCATTCTTAAAGTCTAGAAAAAAAGTTATTTAAATATTATATTTGAAAATGATTCGGATTTGAGATGAACATTAGATATAATCTAGACATTATCGGGATATAATCTGGACATAATGTGGACATTATCTAGATGACGTCTGACACATCAATCTGGATAGTTGATGGTTCTTGAGCGTTTCCGAGATATCCAGATCATTTGTAACTATTAATGAGTAACGTTCAAAGTCCGTTTGGACTGCATATAAATGGCATTTAAACTTTGTTTAGATTTTAGTCAGATTTAATTTCAATGATATTTAACTTACGAGAGATAGATAGAGCTAGCGAAACGAAAAGTTGAAATATAGTAAATTTGCATTTTGAAAGTGTTGAAGGTATAACTCAGTGCATTGTATCATATAATATATGTAATTTATACTTAATATGAATTCAAATAGGTTAAAATAATTATTAATTAAGAACTGCCTTTAAAAATTAACAAGTAAAATACAAGTAAAAAAAACTTTTATTTAATTAAACAAATTAATTAAAATCTCAGAAATATGAAATAACTCAGAATCATGAATATATTCTCTAAGGGTTAAATAATAATAATTATTATTATTATAATTAATATTAAAAAATTTGATACAGAATTTATATAATATATATAATATAAATATTACATCACATTACGAATGGAAATATTATTCATCTTTAAAATATTAATTATAATGATTACAATTTTAAAGAATATAGATCATTTTAAGTGATTTTGTGGGTTTAGTTAATTTTGTAATAATAATACAATTTTTTAAATTAAAAAAATGTTATATGTGAAATAGGTGTGTATGGCTAGACAATGATAAGTAACAGATATTGATGCCAAATTTTGTCAGAATGTATTTTCACCAAAGATATACATGTGTGTAAAATTTGAAGTCATTTGGACAAAAAGTTTAATAAGAATAATAAAAAACATTATAGTATGAAGCATTAATAATATAAAACAGTGTCAATTTACAGCAATTAACATTTGTGTATGTTCTTTGGTTTTATAAAAAATTCTTTTGAATAAAAAGAAAAAACATACTTTTAAGTAAAAAGTATTTTTAAATTGTGTATATAGAACTATACTTTTTTATAGAAAGTACTTTTTAACCTAAAAAAGAAAAGTCTACTTGTAATTGTAAATGTCTGTTTCTGTCTGTAAATGTCTTTTTAATAATATTTTAAAACATTATTTATATGTTATGCTCAGTATAGTTTCACAAAAATTCTAAAATATCTTTATTAAAATTAAATATTATAATTAATTTTTAATTGTGGGTTTATTTAAGTTTTGATTACAATAATTAATATATAATTTCTAAAAATTCAATATATTTCGCTCACTCGATAGTTATTTCTTCCACTCTCGTAAGGAAAAGTATTATACTTTTAACTACTGAATCTTGCAGATGTTTTCTCACTTGTGAGAATGGCCATGTAATATGTAATCATATACGGTTATATATTTATTTATTTAGAAAAGATTTATTGCACGCTCAGAACTGGTTGAGTCAAAATAACAATTATTCTTTGTTCGAATTCCTTTTGTTAAAAATGCCAAAATTCCATTTCGTTTAACAAAATTTTTATATAATTCTAGAAAATTATTTTGTAA
>JABFPJ010002346.1:0-20023 GCA_022817425.1 Gryon sp. ZL-2020
GTTTGGTATCGTGAGAGGACCGCCCTCACTATGCTTTAACATAGGCCTAATTTTGCGATGTTGCCAAATGTAATTTTTTCGGGTGGGCGAGAAGGGAGGCGATCACTCGAGCGCTCGAACGACTTGGAAGGACGGCCCCGCATTTTCCCTATTTTTGTTATTATAATTGTTAATAAAAACAAAATGATGCAATGCAATTAGTTGGAACTTTCTGCAATTTACTCGGGAATGTTTAATTGAAAGGTACTGAAAGTTTTAATGTATAAAAATTATTCATTTCTGATTAATTAGCGATAATCTAAAACATGTGAGGGCCGTGCTCATAACGATACCAACGGAGGGTTAATGCGATAAATTACGCAAGCCTTCCTTTGTAATTAAATAAACCGGATTTTAAATATTTGCCATAAATGTCTAAACGTTTGCAGTTTAGTTTCAATACATGTTCAACAATTTTGACAATATTGAATTGAATTGTGTATAAGTTTCGAAGCTATAATTTAATGTGGATTCCTGGCTGGAATCGGAGGACCACCTGTTCTTGCGGGAATCGGAGGCGGCGTACTAGTTGGCAAGAGTGGCGGCGGATGTTGTGGCGGAGGTAGAGGGGTTTGTCGATGTGGTAATGGTGGTGGTACCGAACTGGCTATCTTTTTCGGACTGTCGTGATAATCTTCAGATCTTGGTAACGCGGGAGGTGGTCGAGTTGGAGCTGAACAATGCGTTTCTTCCGGTATTTCTTCATAAATAGCTGATTCTGGAGACAACCTGTAAACAAAAAAACCAAAAAAGTCTTAATTAAAATATATAAACTTCAATTAAATAATTATTTAAACATCTAAAATGTAAAATAATTTAAAATAAGAGTCTATAAAAACTTATAAGAAATCATATTTACGGTTTCTTTTCGGGTTCCTCTTTGTCCTGACTATAAAAAAGATTGCAAAATACAAGGTTTCATTAGAAATAATATGTTAATTAAAAAGCTATTTTATGATTTTTATTTTATATTCAATTATTACTCTTATTCGATCTTTTGTTATTTAAACTAATTGTGCATGAGTCTTATATTTAGTCAAGATAGAATACAAATTTACGGTGCATTTGCAATAGTTAAAATTATATTTACGTTTTTTCGTTGGATCCATCTTTGTCCTGACTATAAAACAAAATACAACAAATATAATCCTAAATATTATCAAATAACTAATAAATAATCAGAGCTAGAAACATTGGTACCATTTTCATTCTAAATACTATGTATTTACTATTTCTATTTTAAACAGTAAAAACTATTAGGGCTAGCTCTGATAATAATACCTTGTGTACATTAAATAGTTAAAAATATATTTACGGTATTTCATTAGTTTCTTTTATGTCCTGACTATAAAGTAAGAAATAAAATGAATATTTGTAACTTTATTACCTATAAAATTGTTATATGAAGCATATTTTATGTTTTCATTTCTAAGGTCTATTAAATCTAAATATTACATATATGATTAAAAGTATATATTTACGTTTGATCTTCAGATTCAGATTCTTCATGAGGACTAAAAAATATAACAAATGATAAATAAATAAAAAAACTATACATTTTAATACTAAACCGTTGACTTACTTTATTATTGAACGTATTCGTAATTTATCCTCAAATTATATGTTATATGTAACTTAAATTTAAGCAATATAAATAAATGCAAAAAGAATATTAAATGATATTTTTTTATGAAAATTTATACATAAAAATTAAATAGTCAGAATAAATAAAATTTATTTGCATTTTTTATGTTATATCTTGTAACGGTTCTATTGCAATACCATCAATATATACTCAATAAATAATTACGTTTTATCTTCATCCTCGTTAGGACTAAGAAAATTGGAAATAATTTTATTTATTTATTTATTTTAATAATTATATTATGTTTTATTTCTATAATAATTTAACATAATCATTATAGAAAAAAACCTATTTTAGATTGTATAGTAAACACCTCAATTTAAATTTGTCTCACCTCTTTATTCGTTCTTCTTCGACATTCCTATTAGCAGGTGGAGCGAACTGATTCGGCAAAATGCTAATAACTCCAGCTCGTGGTCCTTGGCGACGTTCCGTTGCCGGACTCTTTGGCGGTGCGGGTCTGCCAGGTGGCGCTGGTCGCGGTGGTGGCGGGCCTAAATTGGGACTCGCCCTCCCAGAAGACGGCGCGTCATTGATTTCCAATCTCTCAAATTCCTCACTCGAAATGGCAATTGGCGAATGTTCATCAAACTGCGGCACAGTTGTGTTACTGCACAGATCGATTTCCTTTTCGATGGTCTTAATCCAATCTGGCGTTTTTAATACGAGTTTCAATGACTGGCCGCAAACGCGAGTTTTCCCCTTACGAACTGCTGCGAGGGCGCATTGACCATCGCGAAAAGTCACCCAGATTGTTTCTCCAACGAATCTAACCAAAATTACATCGCCAATTTGTGATAAATCTTGCAACAATGCCATCATGAAATTATCATCAAACACATTTTCCATGTCGTCACTTTCTTCTTCCAATTTAACGACGATAGTACCATCCGGTGGACCAAGGTCTTGTATTACCTCGCGGAATACACGCTCACGTTGTTCTTCATTAACACGGTGAACATCAATGTCAACGATTGCTACAACAGGCCTGTGATCACTTTGCTTCAGCTCAGCGCGACCATAATAAATTAGTTGACCGGAATTCCAATCAGTGAGAGAATCTATAAAGATATGATATAAAGTTATATTTTATTATAATATAAAACTTATGAAATTGACGCTTTTCACGTAAAAGGTTACATTTCAAATTTTGTTTACAATAGGATTCATCTCCTATGCTTAAGCATAGAAGATTTGCATTTTTTATACAAATACACTTGTGCAAATGTTTTGTACAAAAAATTTGAGATATAATCTTTTAGTAAGAAACGTCGAAATAAAGATTTTTCGCTGACCTATTCCAGGAATCTGTTTACGTCGTTTCCATAAAATTCGATCAGTCCAAGCTGGTTGACGACACTTTTCACTAGTATCATAATCATCAGAAAATAGATCATATTTATATGTTGGTGGAAACGTAATTGGACCTTCAATAAAGTTTTTGAAAACGTTGCCTTGATCTTGTTGTACCTAAATAAAAGTGTTTTTTTGTAATTATATGAATATTAAATACACAAACAAATTGTTCAGTTTTTCAAGAATATTTACCTTCAACTGATCATATTGCAAAATCTGATCAAGTTCATTTCGTTTGATCATCTCCTTCATTTCATCCTTATCCATGTCAACTCTATAATTAAAGTCGCCACACCAAAAAACGTAGTCATGAGTATTGAGCGTTCTTCCCATGGGGAAGGCAATTTTCCTAGTGATTTCTGCATAGTCTGCGTTTCGTTCATTGACCTGAGACTGGCCAGCGGCGAAATGCGCGCAAACAAAACAAAACGAGGTAGAGTATAAGACGCATCGAATCGCGGCGGCACCTTTGTTGCCCGTCGCACCACCTAAGCCAGTTTTCACACAGTCGATGGCTACGTCACGCAGATAAGGTGCATGTTCAGGTCGAATAAACAAATAGAGACAAACGCCCACCAATTGTTGATAAGTGATAAGAACGTAGTCATTATCACGAGATAAAACTTTTTGCAATTCCTCAGCCCAGGCTTTTGCATTATCAGAGCTTGCTGCCATGATATTGCTAGCATTTAAATCTACAATTTCTTCAAATCCAATTGCATAGATATCTGCTGGGACATTATCATATTCTGTCGTTACTAAATCTGTAAATTATAGATATAAAATTAATAATACTCATTTAATATCGTATTATAATTAATGATTTAAATCAAACATTTCTTATCATGCAAATTTTGAAATTAATTATTAACTAACTTGTGTCATTTTTTGGAGCATCCAATAGCCAGTCAGCCAGAGAACAATCCTTATAAACGACACTTTTGAAGTGTTTTCCTCCATTAACATTGTAAGTTCCCACGCAAACCCTAAGTTTCATCGTTTCGACGTATTCGTTGTATCGTTTGCACATTTCCCTGAGAACGCTAGGCGGAGCATGAAGCATATTGGATGGTAGCAACAGCCTCGCCCTATCAGCCAGTTCTGTATTCAGTGTTGATCCCAATAGCAAGATATCAATCGCCTCTTGCTTACTCGAATCCAACAAATTATTTTGTATGGTTCTGGCCGCTGATCTGGCGCCATCCATTAACTTGGAACTCCCTTGGATCGCACCAGTGCCGGCATAAATTTTGCTCACTTCATTGCCATTATTAATCCACATTTGTCGAAATACTTCCTCAAATCGTGACATCATTTGTGCTTTTTCATGCAACTTCAACAATACTAATTGTTTGTTTAAAATTTCAAGAGCAAAGAAAGTTTGCACACAATTGGTCCGATCTAAACAGTCCAGACAATTTGTTCGAATTGTACCCTTTTGCTCATAAATTACATTATTACCTATTGCATAAAACAGTGAAAATGCCTCCAAATATTTTTCAACTTTAGCTTTGAGTTTGGACAGATTTTTGGTATTGCCACCGCGGCATTCTTGGTGATAATCAAATAGAATATGTGGTACGTCCGTGTGACTGGAATTACTGTGATGAGTTTGGAAGAGCTGCGAAAGCATCGCTTCACCTTCTTTGCCACCAATTAAACTCGATCCAAGAAGATTGACGATTATTTGACGACCGTAACGACTTTTGATCATGTCTATGTGACGATCAAACGACGGAGCTGAAGTTTCAAAACCACGTGAAATCTTGATCTTGTGAGAGCCTACGTTGATACCCGGTTGTTCAAAAAATAGAGGCACAGAGCCACGAGTTTGCACGTAGGAAGTCACTTCGTTGTCCAAGTAAATGACTTGCTCGGTTTCAACGAAATTTGCCACGTGACCGTCGTCGTTTGTACCTCTAACATTGAACCTGTAAACATTTTGTGATCAGTATAGTTGTGAGAAACATTTTAGCTTAAACTTAATCTTATTATTCAAAAGTGTAATACTATATTTTGATTTGATTAAGAATTAAGATTAACAGAATGTTATGTAAAACGTGGTTTGATTTTCAATGCTTTTATCAGAAATCATTAAAAGTGAACAATAGAATAATAATTTAAAAGACTAAATTTTAATTATTATACATAATATCAATTTTCCTTATTCGTGAGAGGAATAGTTATTTGTCTCATGCTCGTAAGGAAAAACATCTTACTTAACTGGTAGGGGAAGTAAAGGCTTTTTCACTCATGAGAATAGTAACACTCGCTTCACTCACACTATCTTTCTCACTTGATGAGAAAAGCCTCTACTTATCCGACAAGTTAAATAATATGCTATTTTATATTTAATTTTTAAACTTGTTTTTTACATAATAATAATTTTGCTATAGAGAATTATTCTAAAATGTATTAGAATTAATAAAAGAGCTTAAGTCGATTTTATCTACAAAGTTATCTATTTCTGCTTATTTTACGTATATAATAAATTAATGTTTACGTATTCGACAGTTTAATTATCGATGTAATAAACACACAGCTATATTATAACAATATTCAGAGGATAATTGAAATTTATGTTTGCAATGTTATCTCAAGCAATGCATTGTTTTAGTATTAATACTATCATTAATATGAAGCTATTGATAATAATACACTATTAAAATTAAATTCACATAATTTACCTGGTACCAGCTCTTTCACAACTTAATCTCGATATGACTACAGCTCTGGCTTGCCTGTGACCAACGTATACTGTTCTTATTTCTACGCTGCCGCACATAGCCTTGAGTAGCCAATGTCGAGTTTCAACTCCATATCTCAGTAGATGAATATGTAACATTCGATTCCTACAAAATCAAATAACAAAAAATACTTAAAAGGAATTATTTGCCAAACTTTAAACTTACAAATGTATGTTTTTGATTTAATTTTTTCTAATTGTTTTTATTCATATTCATTATATTTACATGTATTAGATTTTATTTGTATAAAACTATCAAAAGCATACCAAAAGAATCTGTTGTCAGTAGTTTTAGACCTACAACGTCTCTGTGCACTTAATGTAATATCCAAAGCTTCTTGGTCTGCTGAAGTCCAAGAAAAATAAAAGGTACCTAAAATATGAAAACATGACGATACAATTTTGTAATGTTAAATTTAAAATGTTAACTTAAAGTTAATTTGTGACTAAAGATCGTATAAATTGTGATTAAAAAGTAATTTTAAACTTTGTACCTGAATTGAGAACTTTGCGTACTTCTCCGACTCTATCTTCATTGGAATGGGCATAGTGCAATGGCACAAAGTGTGTTTGTGTGATTCTAAAAATTTCGGATTCGCCGATTTTGCCAACAGAAAAACATCCCGTAACAAGTACTAAGTACAATAACGTATTTTCTCCAGCGTTTAACTGGAGAACTCCTAAACATCCGTAAGCATCCAATAGTTTTGTATATTGTGACTTTAATGATTCTGTTTCTTGAGAAGCTGTAAAATAGTGAAGCATTTAAATTACTTAATAATTATCAGTTAATCTTAAATAAAAAAATAATGGTCTATTCATAAAATATAATTAAAGTGTAAAAAATTATTTCAAATTTTAATTTAAACTGAGTTAAAAATCGAATACTTTTTTATTTTAACATTATTTTATGCTATTGATTAATAAATAAATAATTTTTTTAATTATATTACTTCACCGTTAATGTGGTTTTAATTTGTAATACAAATATGTAGATGTATAAATATATCTGATTCAAGCAAGTTCTTCTATGACGATTTAAAGAGAAAAAAAGGTATTGATTCCATTAGTTTTTATTATAAACCAAAAAACACGAAACTGAAATGTTGTGTATTAATATATATTTATTCTTATATATGTTTAAATAATTTATTTACATTTAAATGAAAACTGAATTTTTATGTATTTATTTAATAAATGAAATGAGTTTCTATAAAAGAGAAAAAATGTAAGAAAATATTACAAATAAACATAATATACTAATTAAATATGTTACAAAAATATTGTCTTGACATATGGAACAAATTAAATTATTGCATAAGAAATATAAAATTTGTTTAAATAATATATATTTTAACTTAATAAACAAAAATTATCAAAATTTATTGATAATGCTTTATAGAAAAATGATCAAAATACATTTTCATATATCACTTCTATTCATATTCGCAATTTGACACTTAATTACACACAAATATATATTGTTTTCAATTACAGATAAAAAAGATAATCTTTAATGTAACACATTTCAATTAACTGACAAGTAATTATAAAAAGTAATAATTTGTGTTAATTTTAAAATATAGCATCTTTTACAATAACTAAATATAAAAAAAATTAAACGGAAAATAACAACATTGTGAAGAGCATTTAAAATAATCTTGTATCCAGCTGATTTATCGATTTTCTCACTCAATCAGTCTGATTACGAAACATTAATTAAATTTACTGCACTGTTGTTTATATTGAAATAAAAAGTTTGCATATCTCAAATCTTTATTTTTATTCTAAAAGTTAAGCTATATGAATAATTTATATATGTACCATCAATATAATAAATATTAACTTACAAAGTACGGCAACCGCCTGCGACTCAAAAAGGACGGTATCCTTGCGATTCCGTTGCTCCAAGATGATCGAATGAGGACTCGGAGGTTTTAATTTCTCGTAAACGCGAAATCCTTTTCCCATCGCCATCCTGAAGGATTTTTCTTGTTGATCGGCTTAATGTGAGAAATGGAAACAAAAAGAAAATGAAAACACAAGAGGTTACGGAGCTGCGCGAATTACAGAGGCGTCCGAGATATTGACAGCGGTCAAGATGTGTTGGCAGACGCTCGTCATAGGTCAGTGCCAAGTTTGCGAATCTCGGCCGCTTTTGTTGTCAATCATCGACTCGAGTAAGCCAATGCCGCGATTCACTTTTATTTACCTTTGCAGAGCCCCAATGTGTGGGGTGGTATCCTGCGGATCCTCTCGCACGTCTCACGGACGGACCTTTTGTCGATGTCGATAATTTCTCGATAGTTGTGATTCGGCGCGCGCTCAAATAACGCGCCAATTTTGAATGGGGTGCACTTAGTGTGGGTTCAGTTTAGACGTAAAATTTCATCCTTTTGATTAAATTGATTCACTTGATTAATAAACACTCAACAATTAAACATTATTTAGAAATGAAAAAAGAAAAGTAGATACAAAGTAAACAAATTATTGTTCTATAATAAGTTAAAGTTATTAGAAAGGCATAAATAAACATACAAGATAAACGGTGAATTAATTAAAGAAAGTATTAATTATTATTTATTTTCACATTTCTTAAAAAATCTTCGTGAATTTGAATGTTAAAATAATTTGATTTTGAATCCGAGATCAACTTATTCCTATTTTCTCATAAAGATTTTGTTCATAAATATAAGAATTTTCTTGAACATTTTTGGAATTCACAAATATTTAATAAATATAAAAATTGGAAAACATTCTTTTCATCATTGAAATTGAGCGCATAAATCCATTTATAAAACATTGCACAAATATCTGTCAGCTTTCATTGCAATCCAGCTGATTGTATGATTTATTACTGAATCATCGATAAATTCAATGTCAAATAGTAATCTGTTTTCGTTAAATTAACTTTTATTAGACATTACAAATATGTCTTTAAAAATGACGTTTTAAAAATGAAATTAGATAATGGCAAAATAATAAAATATCAAAATTCTGACAATCGTAACACAATTTTTATTTAGTACAATTTTTGGAATACGCATATTAATAAACCTTGACTACAATTATCGATTTTACTATTAACAAAATGATCCTTTCTGTTAATCAGAGAATACATTTTAAACAATTTTTTACAACCAAAACCAAACAAAATCGCAGTACTAAATATATATTATTATTACAAAATTCATACAATTCATTTTGTATTATGCATGTCACAGCTCCTTTAATTTGTAATTTCTCCTAAAAAATATCAAAACTTGATATTCAATTAAATGATATTATTATTTTTAACACATGACAATTTAAATCATTAATTAAAACATTTCTTTTTTTTAATAAAAAAGAAAAGTTGACATTTAAATGTTTTCTCGTGTCAGATTGAGTATCGTATTGAAGCGTGAGATTTTCATCAACGATTTTATATCCTTTAAATACTAATTACTCATAGTTCCTATTCATTAACTACTTAATCGCGCGCAATATTTAAATACTTGGTAAAAAAAATTTCCGATACGATAGAGCTATATATAACATTATAACCAACTATAATGTGACGTAGTCTAAATGCTACTAATAAAAACAAATTTCACACAACCCTTCGTGGTAATCGTACGTTAATTATTTACAGTGATTTAATATCGAGTGTTAATACCTGATACGTTAGTATAGAATTTCATTAAAAGTACAATTTTGTTAGCTAATTTCGGACGATCTTTTTTTAGTTTTAAAATTCAGTTGATTTATTTTGTCCAAAATGTACAGCAAAATGTAACTTTTTTATCCGAAAATTTAAAATAATACAAAAGCCAATTAGACAATCATTTGAATTTCTTAACAATACTTATTTATCTATCATTTACATGATAAACATATGAAATACTTTATTAAATATATTGCGTTAGTCTCTAAATAGAAAATCGCTTTATTAGAAATGTTGCTAACTTTTTCGTCACTTCGTACTTGAAATGTTACAAAAATTACTTTTGTAAAATCCACATGCAATATAATTTGCCTATATACATGTACACAATTTCGAATAAATTTCGAAAGTCCGTGTAATCTTTTTATTATACATTCCACCTGCGTTCTGAACTTGAAAAATATACTTTGAGACTTTCAAAACATTGATCTTTCATCAGTTATGTTTTCTTTTAAAAAACACTATAAAAGAAAAGCAAATATTGATCAAAACAGAAAAATGAATATAAAATGTAGGGATGTTCCGATACTTTTTATATATTAGAAATATCGATATTATCGATAGTATGCACTATATTTTTAATAGCATAATCGACATATCGAAACATTCCTAATAAAATTCTTAATGTACAATTAAAAATGCAAATAATTTTCGTAAAAGCGCACTTATTATACAAATATGATTAAGTACGAAAAAAGTTAATTATATTATAAATTAGATTAGACAACAATAAGCTTTGTACTGAAATTCATAAAATTATAAAAGAAATTGGTTGGCCTTATTTTGTATGTATAATAAAATTTGATGTATTTTTTATATAAAAAAGGAAGTACTAAATAATAATAAAAAAGGTCTCAATGGCGTACATTCGAAGATGATCTCATATATTACGTTATAATTCATTAAAATATCTAAAAAGAAGCTATTGAAGCTGATACGTAGTTGTTATTTGTACAATTACTGGAAACTGGAAGGGGAGGGAGAGAGAGGCCATTTCAATTTCTGCAGCAAGCAGCAGATTTTTGTATCAGGTGTGTTTCTTGTTCTATACTTCCAGAAAATCCTTTAGTAATATCACACGACGTTTCTCGGCGATGTCCATTTGATTCTCGAGATCACCACGATCGGTGGTTTCTGCTCTCTCAACTTTCCATGAAAGATTTTCAATCTCGGCCTCAAGTTGAGCTTGTTGGTATTCAAACTGGTTTAATAAAACATAGAATTAATTAACTTCTTTTGTCTTGAAATATAATTTAAAATTATTTGTGTAATTTTCTAACATCTTTTAAATATAAAAACAGTATTAAATATTAAAATAAATGTAAAAACTGATAATGTTGTTTTCATTTGTTCATGAAAAATTGTTATAAAAATATAGGATTATGTTTGAAAAAAATTACCAATTCTTTGCGAGATCCAGGTTCCATATAATAGGCATACGGATAAGTATATTGAAGAGTATAACGACAACGCGCTAATAAAGAAGCTGCTTCGTACAAATGCTGCCAATCAATCCAAGTGCCACTGGCATCCATCACTTTTTTATTAATACGCATTTTTATACGCTCCAGTGTTTGTTCCTCAAGTTTCAGAGATTTACTATGATTTTCCCACTAAAAAGTTAAGATGATGTTATTAAGTGCCCTATTTCTTTATTTTTAACGAAACACTAAATTATTATCAACTTTATTCTGTCAGGAAATATAGATGGCTTATAAGTTATACAGCAATCATTATTATTGAAATAATTCATAAATTGGTATACGTACTCTTTCATAATAATGAAGATACTTTTTGAGAGCTTCTCTTGCTTGAGCATGAACACTTTCGTATGCAATGTTAGGGTTTTCTTTATATCGAGAACACTCGTAATATTCACTGCCATGTGTTTTCCAATCACCAAGACACATCCAACAAAATTCATGTTTACACATAGAACACTGCATGTGATTACATCCTCCATTTTTTTCTATACATATGTGACATTTTGGACACTGAAATTATAAATTAAATTATAATTTTTTATTGATTATTAATCTAATTTAAAATGAATTAATTATTTATTATAAGAAGTCTTACATCTTTGGTATGAGCACTGATATAATTAGCAGTTTCAGAATCATCGGCACATTTTGTTAGCCATTTTTTTATTGTACTGCAATCGGTTGGCGCGTGGTAATCCAGGCCACAGCGAAAGCTGAAAAACAATTATATAGATAAGATATTGATATCAAATAATCATTTGTTATTTGAAAATAATGTAAAATTTGATATTTACCAAAACACAGTTTCACAAGATGAACATATGACCCTTTTGGCACGTAGTTCTTTTGATCTCATAATAATTTGGCAATTGGAACCGGGGCAGAATCTTAATTGTGGATGAGATTGAACATAGTCGCTGAACGTGAATTGTTGATATTTTTCTCGCATATTTGGCTTCGTTAATAGAGACAAGACAAAATCCTCCGGGGCTATGACTTCACACTCCTGTGCCATGCAGCTAATATCTATAGAATAAAAATGTATATAATTTTCAGCTTTCTTATAAAATTAAATTAAAATGTGAGAAAATGAAATTCAGTAATATTCATACTTGTTGATATGCCCTGCATAATTTGGACCTCAAAATGCATACACCAACAATCTTTGCAGAAGGAATGGCCGCAAGTTAAAGTGGCAAATTTGTCTGCCGAAACAATGCTGACGCAGACGGAACAAACACCGCCTCTTTGTGCTTTTGAAATAGAAGCTGGATCTGGCGGATGGGCGGGTTTGACTTTGGAAGTGACCATTAAATAAGATGCATTCGCTCGAAATTGGGTTATTATGTCCTGCACTGCCCAATTGTGAGCTTGCAACAATACTTTCGCTAAAGAGGGGGTAATATGGAGACTATTGCTAAGAACTTCAACATTCTCGTTAAGCAATCTCTCAACATCTTCGACTCTAAGACAATCATAAACTGCGTATTCAGGATCGCGTCTTCCTTGATCCTGATCTACGTCATTGTCTACGTCACATCCCCACGGTTGCACATTGTAATAATCCTCGTATCCTGCATCTCCGCAGTCCGAGTCGGAATAATCCATTTCACTGTCATATTCTTCACCTGACATCTGAAACGATATTTTACATTAAAGTTGATACAATAGAATCATATAATGTAATGTATAAATGATTCATTTAAATAAAAATAGGTATAATGTTTGAATATTATTGTAATCTGAAATGTTTCATTTGTAATACAATAGTAAATATTATCAATTTTAGTTACATAACTAATATAACTAATGCAACTAATATAAAAAAATGCTTGGAATATTTGTTATTTTATATGTAAACAAGTTTAATATGTAAAAAAATTATTATATATTAAGCAACTTAATATTTTTTATAGAAAAATATCATTAATTATGAATAAATTATGATTTTCCATTACATTAAACATGATATTTTGAATATTATATAATTATATAACTTTGAGAACTGTTATAATATTGAACTGTATTCACTTTATTTCACTGTTGTTCAGTGTTTCTAACTGTGAGCCTCTTTAACATGGAGTAAGGTTCGCCGGTCAATGTTAAAAAGGCTAGCAGTTAGAAACACTGCTGTTGTTTATTATATAAATACCTTTAGATGTTGATTAATTTATTATTTAAACATAAAATGTTAATAAAGTAATTCCAATACTTTGTGATTAATATTATTTTTTTAATATAAATCAAATTAAGAAATAAAAAATACAATTTTTTTAATTAGAAATTAAACAATGTTTAACGTGTTTATGTTTCACTTCAACTATGAAAGTAAACTATTACAACTTTAGTTAATATAAGATTTTTTTAATTTATTGTTATATTTTATATTGAAAATGGTATACTTTTATAGTATATTTTACTATAATTTACGTAATATCTTTGAAATATATGAATACAAACAATAGTAATTGTAATAAAATACAAAGAGATAAACGATTGTTTTCACAAAAATTATTAATATTATTAATCTTTAAGTATCCTCAATTATATTAAAACAATCATTTCAGAAAGTATAACCACGATATTTATTTGTTGTTAACTCTCACATATGATTCTAATGATTTCCACCATACTGTAATATGATGAAAACGCCATGAGGGCAATAAACTTTCATGAAACATAAACAACATTATAACCAAACAAAGTGCCGTTTAGTGTTTGATGATTTCATTTTGAAGTCCTATATACAAGTCAAATACAAACAATTTATATAACAAAAACGAAATGTGAACGAAATGTGAATTGTTTTGTAATAGCATCATTAACATACAAAAAAAAAAAAAAAAAAAAAAAAAAAAAAAAAAATAAGACCACTCACAGAGTAGAAAGTTAAATTATAATGAACAAATATTTACCTTGATGAGTTTATTTTTAGAAAAAATACATCGAATAAGAAGTCTGTTGTTCCAAAAATTACTGGCAAGATACTGTAAGAATAGTTCGTATGACAAAAATCGTATACATCACTCAACCTTACGCATTGCACCTAACCAAGAGAATAAACACCACGGTGAGACATTCAAGTATGGCCTTTCTCAATCACTTTTTATTCAACGCTGATTCGTACAGGAAACGTGTATAACACGTCAACGTGTTCAATACACTCATAATGTCCAAATAACTATTTACTGCTCATTTTCGACGAGATGCATTGTAATTCGGAGTAAACTCAGACAGGTTGAGAATGCACGCTAATAATACGTACATTTGTCTAAACTGACACTTCAGAGGGCAGCACAAACTTGAGACTTTCTATGGCGGCAGACTTGAATATTTGACATTATTTAAATTTTTAGTATTATCTTTGTTATTGTGATTCGATAATTTTATATAATAAAACAATCAAAAACAGTTTATTTTTTCTAAAATAAAGAATTTTATCCATTATTTCATCTAAATGTATTATAAAATGATACTATATTTTAGAAAATAAAATGTTTATTGAATTGAATGACATTTATATTATTTATCATTCCTCATTAAAGTTGCATAGAAAAACAGATTTTCATACTTGAAATTTCAATTATTTATGGAAAAAAACATAATAAATCTTTATGAAATTTTAAGATTTCCCAAAAATATAATTATGAATCTCTATAAACTATATAATTCATTAAATTTCATCCATGGTTTTTCTATATGCAACTTTAATGAGAGATAAAATGTATATCTTAATTAATTAATAATGAATGGATATTTTATTACAATTCAAAAATGTAATATTTATTATGAAATAAAGATTATCATCTTTAATATTATGATTAGATTATTTAATTAAATTACTTTCAATTTATTATGTGATATAATAATATGATAATAGTGATTATTTAAGTATTTATTACATAAGATAAAAAATGAAAAAGACAGTGAGGTACATAAATAAATTGAATATTTAGTTGCATGATTTTTTTTGTAATAAAACACGATTTCATACTATGGAATAATAAATTAAAATTATAATAAAACATGTGACAAATAATATTAAAAAATAGCGTTTTTTGACAAAAATATTTCGTTTTTTAAATACGGTGGTGAAAATGTATAAATAAACATTGCTTTTTTGAAAGACAATTTTTTTGTATAAAATTATATATTTAGGTATTTTTCATCATTTTTGCTGTAATACCTTAATTCAACAATAATAGATTAATTTACGATTAACTTATTATTAATTAATAAATAATTATTATAAATATTCAATTTATAACAATTGCATTCAGCATACTACAAAGTTAATAAATATAAAAATTGTGTTTTTTATTGACTTGTTAACTTAAGTTACAATTGATCAACTTACTTTTTTCTTCTAATTAAGTATATTTGACAATTTATTTTATTCGAATTAGAACTTCAAAGTAAAATAACTCATTTTAAATTTCATGTTTAAATATATTTAATTTACAAGTTTAATATAAATAAGTTCAATTAAAATATTATATTAGACACTGAGGAAAGAAAACGGACATAAAATCATAAGATTTTTATTTTGTTTCTTAAACTTACATAAACTATTCACATAAAACATGTTCACTCATGATTGTATCTAAAATTCTTAATCAATGAAGTGAATCGAGCAAAGTATACTTGAATAAATAATCTTTTTAATGAAATCGTAAATTAAAATTACATATACATACACAAACACACAAAAATTTAACATTATCACAGTTCCGTAGTGGCAATGCCCCAATATTGTTGCATCCTCGAAGCATCTTGTTCAAGGGAATCCAGTGCTGCACTTCTTTCTTGAATAACAGCAAAGTCATATTCTAAATTATACGGCATCAGCCTCTGCAAGCTTCCGAAGTACGCAGCATTTGGGCCAGTGTTTAGCAATCTTCTTCCTGATCCACCGAATCTGGTTAACTGTGGCGGTCGAACGCTTCGGGCTCTTAAGCTGGGATCAAAGGATCTAGCACTTCCAAATCGTTTTGATCCTAAAAATGGAGGAGGTAATAGCACATGATTTGCGGCTCCTACGATTGGAGCAGCAGGCAAATGTGGCGTTGATTTTGACTGGCCTCTTCGTAAAGGACCACTTCTTCCACAAGGACTATTAAGTGTTGTTAAAGTGTCCAATTCCTTATCAAACAGTAACTGAGTATTTTGCTCCAACATGTATTCCCAACAACGAAATTGTTCATCACTTAACGTCGGATCGCCGATTATTTCCTGCGTTGGAGTTAAACACGAAGACAATTTTCTTGTTGTATTTTCTTGATTGCGAATACTTTGCCGAGCCTTGTTAGCCGCTCGGGATACAGTACTGCCATTCCAAGCCCGACCGGACGTACGACGAGACTTGAAAGTTCCATCGCTTACAGTTTGATCTGACTGTCCACTTGGTGAACTACGGTCATCGCCATTATTTGAACCGCAGACAAGGTTTTCATCCTCTGTCTTCTCGCCGTTAGCTCGTCCTTTAAAATATCGATTATTTCCGTTTTGCGATTTAACAGATCTGTAATCAAATTGGAATGCAATTATTACTGGTTTATCTATCAACTTGCAAGTCTCCGATTCGAGTGATTTTCATTTGTATAATGTAATTACCTATTAACAATATTTTTCAATACCCCGTTTAGGTAGTATCCTTCATTTACATGACAACAGCACGGAGCAGGTGACAATTTGCATGTGGACGGTGGCAAGCAGCAAGGACAGGAACACGATCCCACTTCATTTCTCGTTCTATTCTTCGAAACCACCTGTCCGAATTCTTTCATAACCCGATCAAAGTCCGCCCCATCTGGCATTCCTCGCAGTCTCACGACAATAATACTCAAATTGTCCTCAGCACCATACGCTTGTGCTAAGTCTTGCAGTCTCTTGGCCGCTAATACTGGATTTGCTTCCGCTCGTGCCTCTCTCACTGCTTCCTGTACCCCCAACACTTCCCACAGTTGCTTATTCCCCATTATAATAAATTCATCGTCTTCTTCTAAAATAACTTCTTCGCTAACCGGATCAGGAACAATGAGAGGAAACATAGACGAATTGCCGAGTTGTTTTTTAATGTGTGGCTTGTCTTTTTTAGGTGGCGCTAAAACTAATGGTCCAGCAGCTCGACATAGAATGGCTTTTGCTTCTCCTGAAGCAGCAACTTTTAATGAATATCGTGGTTTTGTTTGATTGAAATCTTGATTTTGATTGGAATTTGAGGTGGCGGAGGAAAAAGATGACGAGGAAGGAGAAGACGGTGCGGGACAATTGTCCAATTTTGTGAGGTGAATTAATGTGGCGTCGACTCCATACTTTTGACCCTTTTCCTTAAGTTCACGATGTACAGCGAGTAAAGTATATTTCAAATATTCTTTTGCAGTTTCGCGAATTGTTTTTTCTTCTAAGAGTAAACGAGGTATCATTTCTTGAAGTGCACTGGGTGCTTCTTGATTAGATCCACCATCAAATATTCCAAATAAACCTTCCGTGTTACAAAATGATGGCATTCGAATTTGCGATATAAATAATCTGAAATGTTAACATTTTGTTTTAGTTTTTATTGATACTGTTTGAACAGTTTTGTATTTAAAAAATGATAAAAATGTGTTGAGGTATTTAATAATAAACACAATATTTACCTTTCCTTTGTGCCAGCAGTTTCAGAAAATCCTAATCTCCACGGTTGCTCTGAATTACGATCAGATACTGCTTCAGTTTGTTGTTGAGGATGTGATGGCAAACTTGGACGATTTTGACCAGAAACATCGACTAATGAAACTGGTCGTTTTGATCGATACACTTGAAACTGGCGTGGATCGACGTGCAAATGAGAATTACAAGATATGTCCAGAAATTGCAGTTGAGAAGGTACTAAAGATGCTAAGTTTATTCGATCCAACTGATTGTGAGCTAAATCTAATACCTAAAATAATATTATTTTTCATAAGTCCTTTTACTTATTAATTCAAATCAAGAAGAAGGTTCTCTTATAAGAAGAACTTTTAGTTTCAATCGAAAAATTCTGCTTGAAACATTCTTTAATTGTATTTGAAATGCTAAAAATTTTATTACATTAACATTGCATTTTGAAAAAAAAATTTAAATTGTTTTATCATAATAGAATAAAATTTAGAGCTAAAAATGCAAAACATTCAAATGAAGTTTAATTTTTATTGTTATATTAACTTAATAAAGATAGTATAAAATTCTTTCAACGAGATTATATTCCAACAATATTACCTTCAAGGATGTCGTTTTATTGAAGGAAGGACATGTCAGTAATCTGTTTGAATGAACTCGCAAAACTCGTAAATGTGATAGATTGGCCATATTATCCGGTAGATACTGCAGTCTATTTCCTGATAAAACTAGTTCCTCTAATTCATTCCACGACGCTATACAACTATTTTAGAAAATACATTTTTTGAATCAATACAATTTTCACTTAAAACTTTTATATTTATTTTTGTTATGTTAATTAGTTAAATATTCACTAAGTACAAAATAAATAAATACCTTTCTGGTAGAGTATCTAAAACGTTATAAGCAATATGTAAAACTCGTAAAGCATTGAATTTAGACAAAGTATCTAGTGCTCTATCTGTTAAACAATTTCCTGTTAAATATAATTTTTCCAGCATATGATTACTTTGGCGGTTTTTATGACTATCCTCATTGTACGGCAGGTCGGATAAACGATTGTTTGAGAGATTTAATACTTTCAGTCTGAAAAATAAGTTATAATTTATTGTAAATTTAATAAAAGAAATTGTTTTTTCAATAACTGTTTGCTGAATATTTTACTGCATCAATTTTATAATTGCTCAATTATTTCGACTATTAATTATAATTTACATACTAAATCAACTTACTTTTCTGTATTTGTAAAGAAATTTGTCGGTAAAGCTGTTAAAGCATTGCCTTGAAGAGTTAGGTGAACTATATTCAATGGTTTTCGAGGTGGAGGTAAGGCTTGTAACCTGTTGTGTGGTAAGTGGAGTACTTCCAGCCTTGATGATTGAGACAGTAATCTGTCTGGTAGTGCAGTTAATGTGTTGTGCGATGCAAAAAGTGCTCTTAAAACTGGTAAATCGGTAGTCCATTCGGGTAAAGCATCAAGTTCATTGCTGCAATAAATCAAGTGTTTAATTTTTATTTATAATAATAAAAAAGTATGATAAATATTTCAAATTGTTTTTTAAGAAATACTTACTATGAAACATCAAGATGTTCTAAATTTACAGGTACAGGTTCAATGGTTAGCTTTTTTATTTCTGAAAGTCAACAAATAAAATTATGAACTAAAATTGAATTATGAACTGAAACTATGAATAATAGTTTTCGTTTATATAATAAATTATTAAATATAAAATTGTTAATAATTGCAGATTCTTTTCTTTTAACAAATTTCGAATAATTTCAAATTATTGTTAAATTTTTATCTCCTTTTTGAGACATTACTTTATTTAAATGTAAATATGTATTGATAAATGGAATAATGATTACCCTCGTTCAAAGAACGAGAGTAGTCATAGGTTTATAGACTTTTGGCATAAAAATCATTTGCCGAAATAATATGAACAATGCAACAGAAATTTCGTATCCAGTATACGAATTTTCTTATGAAAATTGTCAAGAATGATTAAGATGAAAATATGCGTTTGCGACGCATATTCGGAAATATGCAAACGCATATTTTCATAAAGATTCAGCTTTAAAATAAATTTATTCTTTCATTTTTTTACATCTTAATTATTCTTGACAATTTTCATAAGAAAATTCGTATACTGGATACGAAATTTCTGTTGCATTTTTCGTATTATTTCGGCAAATGATTTTTATGCCGAAAGTCTATATTCTTTGAACGAGGGTAAAATTTATTTTACCCTCGTTCGGAAATATAATATAATATTGTTATTATCAAGAGACACGGTAGTGTCTCGCGCCAAGTACAAAGCGAGACACTACTTCTCTTATTCTTTTACATGAAATAGCGGTTTTCAGGCCTGCCAAGATGTTCATTATCAATCAGATTCTAGGTTTTT
>JABFPJ010002347.1:0-20019 GCA_022817425.1 Gryon sp. ZL-2020
AACTTTTACAGAAGATTGAACTTATGTATCCAAGCTGGAGGGGCTAACTTCGAACAATATCTTCGTGGCTAATTTTGAAGTGGTAGTGCGAATTTGATAAGAAAACAAAAATTTCCAAAGCACCCTGATTCGTGAGAGGCAAGGGGACTCACGATAATCAAGCACCCCAAAGGGGACAGAAAACTACTACGTCCACGTCGTTGATCCTGGGTAACGCTAAAAGTAGTTTTTTAATTTGAGTATCACTCTTATCTACTCTTATTTTTTAGATATTAGGTGTGTTTTAAAAGAGATCCCTAATTTTGAAGCAATTTTTGGAGATTTTTTATTTTTTCGATTGCAGCGTCATCTATCGGCCAAAATGACTTACATCGAAGGTCAAATCAATGTAATTTTTTCTGGGGAATCTGAATCTGCGATAAAAAATGGGGGTTCCTATTTAAGTTTTTTATGCCCCACCCCTCTCCACCCCACCCCACCTCCCACCCCCTAGGGGTGGGAGGTGGGAGGTTTAAGGTCGAGTTTGGTATCATTGGACGGGACTTCCATAAGACGAACAACTTTTATTACCTCTTTTTTCTGATCCGATGCGTAGTTTTCGAAATATTTATAATATAAACACTTATATTCTCATTTGGTCCACCCTGTATATGAAAGGATAAAATGGCAACCCGGAGGAGTTGCCATTACCTCATCTGGATTGTCTATATTGGCTTCACGTGGACAATATTTCAGCATCCTGGTAGGTCGATTTTCCAGGAACTAAGTACCAGACCTCATTTCGTTTGCTAGAGATTGGACCTACCGCAAGCAGTTCGATCCTAAGGGGATTTCTCTACCAGAACGTTCACCACGTGCTGGGGCGCCATCATAGCTGCAAGCCGACGTGGCCACAGACCCAAAATCCGCCACGATTGGGGAATCGAGGCGAGCGGGAGTGGGGTGCAAGTAGGGGTCACGCGAACTCATTAACGTCCTAATTAGTGGATTCATTCTTCTCCAGTTAACCTTGAAATTGAGCGGACGTGTCATCACCAGTCTCTCAGAGGAAGGAAGTCGTGGCGTAGGATTCTGGCAGGTACCGTAAGTATAATTTTTTCCATGTCTCCAAGTAAAGTGTTAAATATGCTCCGTTCTTTCTTCGCTCGCCGTGAGAAAGCAGTAGTTATTATTTGTATTATTGCTATACTGCTAGAATATTTCTTTTGTATATTATTGAATCAAAAGACACGGTAGTGTCTCTGGCCAAATACAATACCGAATATCGCTTGAGCATATTACCGCATAAGTTATTATCGCTTATGGACGCTTGAAACTTTCGTAAAATACCGTTGATAGATTAAGTTAAGGTTCAATAAAACAAGTTCTTTTTTCCCGTTTTTGTGAAATCGTAACTTTCAATTTTGAATAATATATTCAATTTGTTAAGTTTATTATTGAATTAATTTTTATTTATCGTTATTTCCTTATAAACTTTGCGAGAACTTGAATATAAGTTTCCATTGTTGGACCGATATTTCATTGCCGTTTCATCTGATTAATATCCGTAACAATAATTCTGCTGTTTTCCCGTTCTATTTATTTATTTCCCGATAGCGCTATTCCCGCGCTATCGTTATCGCTATCATTGTCGCACTTGGGGCTGGCGATCCTAACCTTCTCTGTTTCCCGTCTCTCTCTCTCTCTCTCTCTTTCTCTCTTTTCCTCTCTCTTATGGACATAAAAAATAGCAAATACAAAAATATGACCTAATTAGTTTTACTTAGTCTTGTAACATTTTGGAGCATCTAAGGTTTTAACCAAAAAGTTATTCCAAGCCGAAATGTTGAGCCCCTAAAAGAGAAGTTGAAAGGAGGGTGAAAGGAGGATCGAAGTTTTTCGAAGGCATTAAAATGTTAACCTCCTTCCAACTTCTTTTCATCTTGCTCTTATTATCTTCGTCCTCCTGTCGTGCTTTTTCTATTATGTTTTCAACTTCCTTCCATCCTCGTTTTGCCTTCTTTTCATTTTTTCTTTATATTATCAATTTCACTTCACGTTTACACAGTGCAATAATGAAAAAAATATATATTAGATTCCATATGTATTATTCTTATGTTTATTATTACTATTATTACTTTTATGTTTTTTACACACTCACATTATTATATGCAGAATTATATATATATATCACAATATATATATAAATGCAGAGATGCACATGCATGTATATAGATTAATGTTCATTTTTCAATCATTCATTTATTCATGTACATATAGTGTGTTATATTATACATATATAAACGCAAAATTATTCATGCTGAAATAACATTTTTATTGTTGAACAAATCGGAGATTTGAACATATTGAAGTGGTTGAAGGGAAGCTGAAAAGAGGATGAAGAGGATCAAAGGAGGGTGATGATTTTATTAAACAGAGGTTGAAAGAAGTGTGAAATTAAATAGAGGTTGAAGGAGTCTAAAAGATGTAAGGAGCAGCTGAAAGGAGGTTAAAAGGAGATTATGGAGGTTGAAAATATTATATGACAATATTAAACTTACAATTTAGTTAACATATTAACAATACATTTGTCATAATTAACAATATGACAAATTTGCAATATTAATAAAGTAAGAATTACTCGCTAATGAACGCAAAATCTTTAAATCAAATTTCATTTCTATTTTAACTTTAAATAATTGTCGAAATGAAATCGACATACCTTATTGTGTGCGCTTAAAAAACACTTTCTTAATACTTAATTTCAGTAAAAGTTGTAGAATTTTCTCATTAAACTATTTGTGACTCATAAATGTGTTATAATATATTTTGTACCAAAGAAGATAAAATCGCAAATTATTTCCATAAATTCACTCTTAAAAATCATTGTCTTGAGCCAAGAAATGTCTCTATTTTGTCTTGGCGTAAAACGTTTTTTCTTGGGTTAAAACAAAATCCGTCTTATTATTTAGTTAAAAATGAAAATCGTTTTCGTGCAAGAAATTTTGTTTTCAGCCAAAAGGAGCGTTTTAAGAGTGTTGTTTTCAATTGGTGAATTACGTTTGTGAAGAAAACTAAAAATCAAAAAATAGCTTCATTGATTCTTTTTGTTGACGGTAAAGTGCAAGATATTTGATTTCTTTGCAAAACGATTTGTTAATTTTTCGTATGATAAAAGGTTATTACAAATAGTTCAAATAATTTTTAAACTTGGTGTTTTATTATTATTAGTGTTACGAAAATGACAATTTGTATACGAAATAGTTTTGTATAAGTGATGCAGTGGTTTTAAGTAATAGTTACCCTGAATGTATCATGGATACCCTGTATAATAATAATGATACAAATTTTATGACAGAATTATTCAGAAGATATTTAAGATAATAATCTCAATATTATTCAGATATTCAGAAAATATTATTTATAATATTCTCAATATTATAAATATAATACATACTTAATAATATCCATAAATATAATAGCTTTGTTTATACTGATATTGCTATATATTAAAAACGGACATAACTATTAACTTGTGTGCAAAAACTAAATCTACCAAAAGAAATTATAGAAATGCCAATGTTACAGTGCAATGAGAAATTGATGTTAGCTCAAATGAACTTAATCATTTATAAAAAGAGCCTGATCCAGATATACTGAATTATTATCGAAAAAAGTAACGATGGATTCCTGGTAATCGCGAATAAATCAGCTTGGCAGCTAGATTTTGTGTGAATACTTTTCCATAGCCATTTTCGTATATAACTTTAGATTCTTTATTTGTCAAACTGGATTATAAGTTTATGAAATCAATTCTAATATATAAGAAATTGTTGTAGTTTAGAAAAGAATCCCATTAAATAAATTTCTTCTAAACATTTTAATCCCCAATAAAATGTGAATAATTGAAATATAACTAAAAGTTATATACTGAAAATTAAAGCGTATAATTATAGCTCATTAAAAACAAGAACTGAATTATTTATTGCGCATAGACATAAATGTGAACTACATAAATTAGATCTGTCAAAGTATAACCATGTTTGTGAAACAAATAATGATATTCTGACAGTAATTCTTATTAAATACTCTATTATATATCATAAAGTTCTAATACATAATATTGGTAGGCATAACCATTTAAAATATATTTTTCTCAGCATGCATGTATTGGGTGTGTCACGAGGATCGCGTGACGCTAATAACAGTTCATTGACGGGAAACGGAACGAGATGAGTCGTGCCTACCAATCCCTTGATTGGGCAAACACTTGTGACATTTAGCCGCTATCTTTATTTCGCAGTGCGACGTAAACCATTATTATTGTCACGATTAACAAGCTCAGTTTTTTGACAAGGCGCTACTAAAATTGATCGCATAATTACTCCTTCATACGTAATCTGTTGTAATGATAGAAATTGTAATACATATATCTATACATAATACACGTATATTTGATGATTTTTTAATTTATTGGATAAAGGTATTATTTTAAATAGTTTTTATTATGTAGTTAAAAGGACTATATAGACTTAGCATAAAGTTGTAACGAAAAATCTTATATAATTCCAAATGAATGAATGTTTTATTAGTGATTTTTAAATATATATTATTTATTTAAATTAGAAATATTTCTTTTCTTATTCTCAAGAAACCTTTTTTGCTATCTTTTCTTTTCTGCCTCTATAACTTCATTAACGAAGCAGCACACGAGCTTAGCACCTTCCCGGTATGATGGCGAGATATGATAAGCGCCGAATAAATCGCATCTTCTGAAAAAATTCGTATATCTAGAACCAGAGCTGATGTTGATTTATTTTTTAATGGATTTCCCATAAAGATTACTAATGGAACTTATTTTTTGTGTAATTACAATAATGAAACAAATAAAAAAGTGAAATAAGATTTAATTACATATAATATGTTTTTTACATGTAATTATAATTATATATTATTTGTTACACTTTGAAAATTGAATCAAAATTGAAGTATGTATGAGCTAGATCAAGATAGATAAAGTAACAGATATGTGATTTGAACAACCAGAATTTACATAAAAATTATAAAAATTCGCGATCACAATTTTTTCAATATACATCAGTCACGCAAATTTTGCGTCATTTTTTTCAATTTTTTAGTTAATCAGGGAATGAACAAATAAATAAGCAAAAACTATGAAAAATATCAATCAAATTAATAAAATTCTGTGAAGTGACTTACATTTCGGTTTTTAATATATTTATTTAAGGTAATTTATATTATTAAGAGCTTATTTGTCAAACTTTACGATCTGATGTGATGTATAAAAGCGTAAAACAACTTTCATTGATTAGTTCGTTTGACACAGTTCAAGAACTTTTGAAATGTATACAATTTTCTAAACAAAAATCCTACGTAGTTATATAAAACTTTACAACTTAATTTCTCATCTCTCAAATACAGGTCTTATATTTTTTGATGTCGATTGATGATGATTATATATTTAAAATTCTATATATTATTATATTATTTTTGAAAATGGTAGCTAAAGATTTTCACTACATTGTTAACAATTTTTTTCTCTTTTTTTACATTTAACATTAACACACGGAATTGCTATAAACTTAGGGCTAATATAAGTAAAAACCATCATTATATAAAATACTAACGTTTAAATCTCATTAGAAATTAATGAGCCTGCTACTATAATTATGACTATAATAAAATAATTTTAAATAATTTCAACTGAATTCGTCTATTAGTTATACTTAAAGAAGAGTAAGTATGATAAGAATATATATTTCTAAAACTAAATAAAGTTTTACATATCCGATGTAAATTACGATAAATAATCAAAATGACTTTATTGATGATTTTGGTGATTATTGATGATTGACTTAATGATTTTATCGAGAAATAGTTAAAAGTATTTCTATTCTCAAATAAAATTATTTTCAGAAACAAGCCAAAGTTAATTTTGTCTGACAAAAATTTTGAAATTTCAATAAATATATGCCGGATCGAAAAAAAATTCTACTTTGTTGTTGATCTATTTCAATTTCATGTACAAAATAAATTCCTAGGAAAATCAAAAATGTATTTCTAATATAAAAAACGTATAATATGCCATAAGAATTTCTATTAGCAAAGAATAATTAACCAAAGTAATAATAACTGCATCTACAATTAAGTAATATAAAGTTTCTAAAGAAATTTTTCATTTAGCAATGAAATGCTGCATACATAGAAGATTTACTTGAATGTTTTTTTTCTCAAGTTTAAATGTCATATAAGAAAATATGATGGCAAAATTTGATTAATCAAATGTTTATATAAATACAGGAGACACATATAGCTCGATTACAAATTATATAATATAGCTAGGAGTTATCGGGACGTGGTGGTGGATGTACTCAGCCCAAGACGTGACCACGATGCATGAACGGAGACCGCGTTCGTGAGCCAAGGGGCCGCGACCGTAGAAAAATGCCATTAATTGCTTCTATGGTGATAAATTTCCCCCTGGCAATGCACGATGTGCGCTCACAGGAGCGAGAAAGACGCAGCGAGGCTCTTTTTCTCGCGAGACCCTTAGACTATATCGTACTCGTGCTATGTTAATTTTTAGTTTAATAAGGTGTACCAGGAAGTAGTACGAAGATCGAAGAGTCAAAGCAACGGGCACGCGGGTGAAAATGTCGCGTCGGAGTGACATTTCAATTAATGTTTACCACTTTGCGTGGGAAGAAGTTGTAAACCAAACGGACGGCGGCATTTTTTCAAGCGCAACGTGAAAATCGAAATGACGAGTTGGCGAAAAAAAAAGATGATGCCCATCGGCACTGTGACAACAAAAAATGCCAAGAGAAACGTTTAAATATACCATGTGACCTACATTGACTCTGCCATATGTCGATTAAACGTTATGACAGATGATATGTTAACTGTTAACTACGATTATGGTGTTTATTAAGAAAGATTCATCGCTGAAGATACATTATTAATCACTTTTGGTGACTTTAGAAATAATCATCTCAATCATACAATATTTCCAGCGATCATACGTTGTATATCAAATGAAATATAAAATCAAAGGTCGGCACTTTTTTCCGCGAAAAACCCGCTAGATTTGTTGTCAAATTTGCATACATTTTGCATAAACATATGACCAAAGAGAAAATCTTGTCAAATTAACGAAAATAAACACATCTTCTGATGTATCTTCAAGTCTGTGTTCAATTTCTCGGGATGCAAATAAACAAATAAATTGTGTGTTTTAAAACATTTATTTTTAATCTTTTATTTTTGAACTCTCTGTCTCTCTTCCACTCCTTGAAGTGCATTATTGTATACAATTTATGTTTATTCAAATTAGGAGGGTCAAACTTCGCATATTCGATTAAGTTTGAGACGCAGTTTGAATAAAAACATACTCAATGATTTAAAAATTGAGGGCACCGTAGTAGCATTAACAAAAAATTCCATCATAATAGGATACAGAGCACAACAAACGCTTTTTGGAGTCCTCTTGAAGATGCGCAAGATGACTGATACTTTTTCATGTCAGGAATTCTCTTCATGTTCTGAAACATCCACAGGCGGTATTGAGAAAGATTGTCCGTAGGTTGTGTGTGGCAAAGTTATGGATACGGTTAAAAAGATTGCATTGTGACATTGGTATGTTGTCATTTTAATAACCCTTCCAATCGAGATTTCTTCCAATTAAACTGCCACGCTAGGCTTGATCCATATTTAATCTTTCCAACATTAATGTATTCAATTCATTCAAACATTGTGTTGTGATCTTCTTCTGCGTAATAACCTTGTGTCAAGTATAAAAAAAAGCAGGCCAAAACGTAAGAGCAAAAAAGTTAACGTCATTTGTATTCATTATAAGAGCGCAAATAAACAATTATCTTAATTCGTTGGAATGGATTCGATAACACTCGAACAGTAAATTATTTCGTAGAAGAGGAAAATACTTTCTCTTAGTATATATATGCACGTCACATTAATATACGATTTAATTATTCAAGCTGCACTTGCTCAACCCGAGAAGCATGACTTTTACTTTAGCTTCAACTTTAGGATCAAATTTCGATGTCAGATTTTTAGAAACTCTCACGGAAACATTTAAATGCAATTTGCCCAATTAGGTGTCGGCTACTGTATTCAGATGAAAACTTTGTATCTTAAGGTTGGATCATTTTTCTATCATTTCTTACATTTTTATTGTAACTTTTCTCTACGAGTAATTCTATTAAAAACTCATTATCTAAGTTAAGTAGCACCGAATTAATAACTACGTAGAATCGTACATAACTAATTAAATTGTTATTAAACCAGTACATTTAAAATGTAGATTTATAAAAATGGCGCTGATTATTATATAAAAGGTCTAAACACGGAAGTTTTTAACTTCGCGGCCTTGGTCTTTGAAACATTTTTAATGGTAAAAGATTAATGTGTATATCAATCTTATATTAATAGGCACATGTGTTTTTCGATCAATACTTGATATTAACATCATTCATATTTACACTTTTTATTTGATTTTTGTTTTCGCTTAATATTATTGTATAGTCTATTATATGCTGATTTGCATTATAATTCAAAGAGTACTTTTATATTGTATTCAACAATGCAAAAAAAAGAAGAAGAAACGAAAAAAAGCGAAACAAGAAAGTCCCGACAAAAAGTCTTACATCACGTGCTAAAACAACAAGTTCATCAAACTTGATTCAGATGAAATCCTAAGCAGGAGAAATAGAAGCAGCGCCAAACAGACCTGTCAAAGTACAAACTTTATAAATGAAACGTACATGGTTTCATGTGATTCTCTTAACGAAAGTTTCGTCATCGCCAAAAAGATGATCTCGCTCGTCTCGTCCTTGGCACAGTTCTCGCACCCAGCTGCGTGTCTTTCTCTCTTGCTGCTCGTTTTGGTTTTCAATCGCCATAATATTTGATAAGCTCTCATCGTTCCAACCAAACGAATATAGATTACGCGACGTGAATCCAATCCAATCGCAAATCATCAATCATACACAGAGTTTTGTTGAACAAACGTATTAGTGAGTCGAATTAATCTTCGACAACGATCAGATGCATTTAGCTGATGCTTGATTTTACAAAGCCAATTGGATAACTTATATAGTGATGCCCTTATTTGTGATAAAAGAAGAACAAAAACGTAATAATAAAACAAAATACTTTCACCGGTGTATCGCCTGCAGGCTGCTTCTTCGAGATCTTCCGGGTCTTCGGCATATAAGACTCCGCGACAAATTGAAAATTGTTGTAGTAGTTGGTCCAAATAGATTTTAATATTGTAATTTTTTTCCACGCCAACATTTTACCGTCGAAATTTAACGGACCGTATTACAAGCTATATAATTTAATACTAAAATATTAAGGGTACTGTATATTAAGAATACCCCAAAGCACTTGTGCATTTTCATTTTCTTATTGAAAACATTTGGAACCAAAATTTTACACACGAGTTTTTTTTTTTTTTTTTTTTTTTTTTTTTTTTTTTGATATTTTACACACATTTTCGAAAATAATCCAAAAAAGTTTAGCACGTTGAGAAAGGTTTATGTACTCTGCATGTATGAAGTTTTATACAAATGTTTTTTTAACATTGTCTGATATAAAATAATCAATTAACAATTTTACAATTACAGTATGTTTAATGGGGAATCTTTCAACTTTTCCATATGTATTTTGTACATGAATATATTATAGTTTTACATAAAAATAATATGAATTTTTAATGATTTTGTAATTTACATTTATATTAATGAACGAATGAACATGTATTGCTCATCTTCAATTTTACCTTCGGCTTTAAAAAGTGATATTTTCAACCATTTTACCTGACGTAAATCTCCAGTAATTAATACATTCAAACTACGTTTTTCTTACATACATGCAGACAATTTCTTGTGATTAGAACAGTTCCTCGTAAAAATTCTGCTAATAAACAACAAACAATAAGTTCATGACTAACTTAACGGTAAGGAAAAAAAAGAACTTTCACTTAATAAACAAAATCTACAACATGTCAAATTTTGTTAATATACAACAATATTAATCAATGCTTCTATATATATTTTATAATATTTACACAAATGAATAATTTTCTTATAATTTCATATAATTTACTATATCTGAAATAAAGTGCTTCTCAAAAACAAATATTTCAAGGAACTAAATGACCATTTACTGTACATGATGATGTGCATAAAAAATGATTGTGTAAATGAGAAAACGTGTTTCATAAATCAAACTGTAGTAAAATGCGATGTACCTAATTAGGCATTCAAGTGCATCTCATCTTAATGACAATATGCAGACCAATCTATAGCTCAACTATTGACAATTGTTCATTTTTTGTCTTTTTTGTTCATTTGGTATTTAAATGAGACAGTGTTGTTACGAATAACCTACAAAACACGCATATCCAAATAGAATGCGCAATGCCAATTAAGTCAAGATCAAAAATCGTTATCATAATGGACGAACGTATAGGTATATGACGTGCGGATGACATTATAAGCACATCCGGGAGAAACAAACAAATGATTGTTGTGTTATAGTTCACTGCAGCGTGTTAACCTTCGAGTGACGAAACACCTTGACAAACGATCCGGATGATCGAAGTATTACGCGCGCTAACTGACAGCGTGACTTTTTTTCTTTCTTGCGATTTGAAAAAGTCGAAGAAAAGAAAAATAAAATGCAAGCTCCCAGCATCGGCCACGAGTTCAAGGATCAAGTGGATCAAAGAAGCACAAGAGTAAGCGAAGTAACGTTGGGAAGGCCTTGCTCAAGAATGGATCATTGATACACAACGACAGTATAGGTGTGCGATACAAATAAGTTAACGTAACGTTCAATAAGACTGTGCAAACTACGACGCGTCGATTCACTTTAGCAATCGTATTAATATGGGAGCTCGCAAACCAACGAATGCGACCTACTATAAACACATGTCTGGAATGTCAGACGTTCTGTTATATGAGCGCCATTATAATATTATGAGTCTACATAAATTATGTCTATGGTTATGATTTCATACTATTAAATAGCCAGGTCGAGTGTTTATATGATAGATAAATTTGTATCAACGAAAAAATTGATCAAAAAAGGTGTAATTCAAGTATGAAAAGTTGGAATTGAAAATTGAACAAATGTTATGCTTATTTCATAGTGATAACGTTATACTATGAGCGTTGTGTTGATATTTCTGAATACATGATTACATGCAGTTTTATATTTTTTAACGACTAACATGCTTCGTTTACTTTTCTACAAGAGTTTATATACCAACTGATATGATTACAGAGTTCGATCACTAGCATGATAGGTTAACGATACTAGATGTTACATTCTAAAAATTACCATTCGTTGCAAAACAAAATAATGCTGTTGGCTTGAAAAAGAATGGTGAATGATTATATTGTTTATTTATAAATAGGTTAACTTTGTAATTGTAATATCAGTGTAAGAAGAGTTAATCCAAACAAGTGAAGCTGAGCAAATATGAATAGTTAAACATACATTTTTATACAGCGTTAACAATATTCTTTCTAGTTGACTGAATAAAATAGCATTATAAAAATGTACGTCTTTTTTATGTCTCTAAAATATATATGAACACTTCAAACAAAAAGATATCCTTTATTCTTTAATTTTTATTTTTTTATTTTCGATTAAGCTTTGTCTGTTATATAAAATGTGAATACTATTATTTTTAATTTTTAAGATTAATAAACATTTTTTCTTTCAACTTTTACAGAAAAACTTAATATTAGCAATATATGAAAATGTTCTGCCAGATAACTTCCGATGTTCCGATAAACCAGGGCATTCGGGGTTTTCTACCAAAACGGATTATGGTAAGGAAATCTTCATTATAATTTCGGGTTATTCTTTATGTTTTGTTATATTTATTCTTAAAAACATCTTCATGATATAGTCTTGAACAAGTAAATGAATTTTACTACATTTACTGTATCTTACGTTTCATTGAAAGCAATTTTTATTGAATCCGAGTCACTCTATTGACTTGATATTTCCAATCGTACTAATTAGATAGTTTTATGTTTCTGTCACCTCATTATTTATGCTTTAATCTTGAACTTTTCACAATTACTTAAAAGTAAAATGATTACTTTTCTTCAATCCACTTAATTCAAACGTTAAATAAAGATACAAAATGATTCCTCGAATAATACCCCAAAAATACAAACTAGAATGAAAACAATCAAAAGTAAGACACAAGTGATGATGCAAGTAAAAAGGACAGTACATCCAGTGCGACATAAGCCCAATTCGCACATGATCTTGGTTGTGAAAGCCGTTTGGCCATCCTCAGAACTACAACTAATTTGCCAAAGAGTAATAACAATAAAAGCAAAAATGCGCATTTTGCACTGCAGGCGACCGTTTGTTCAAAAAACGAAAAAAAAAGAAGCTTGAATAAAAAAGCAAAGGCTCGAAATAAAATGAAAAAAAGGTCAGACTGTTAAAGAGTTGCAGGAGCTTTAGCGAAGGCCCGACCTATCACACAATGAACGAGGATGGCGCAGTGGAACGGACAGATAGGTAGGCACCTGCGCGCATGACAAAGCAGCGCGGGGCCAGTTAGCCGTTCTCTTGCTCAATGTAATGTTCATGTGCTGGTACTGTACTACTATAAAGTCTCCCGGGCAGCTAGGCGCCTTACACAATACGCACACGGAGATGTACACGTACGTGCATAGACCGCAAGCAGAATATACGCCGCTTCGTGTGCTCTGGGAGCGTTTAAAAGGCGATTGCGGTTAGCGCAGGAACAGTATATGTAATTTATTGCTACCATTTAAAACGCCATATAATAATACGCCAGCACAACAATTTCTTAATGTTTCGCCGCGCGGCGCAACTGAGTCGAAGAATAAGACAGCGTAGATGCGTGAAGCAGATAGAGCGTTGGACGAAAATGAAAAGGAAAGGAGACAAGGCGGGCTTTTCAAATGAGAAATCTGAAGATTGCCATCGATGAACAAGAGCACCATCCTTTGACCATGTGATGTGCTCTATTTGACGATTCAGATACTTTGACCTGCGCAGTTCGTCACATATTCTTGTGTCCTCATTTTTTTTTCAATCTTTGTGTTCCTTCTTTTATATCTTTATTTCAATCGTTTCTATAATAACTTTCTTATCGTAACTTTTATCAAACCATAAACAAATTGCTTGATTTCATTTTCCTCACGCGTTAATATATTACGAATTATAATTATAATGCTATAATTATTTTGAACTTTTACTAAATAATATTCAATTTAATTGACTTTTTAATAGTTGGTCGATATTCTGAGGCACCATTTGATACCATTAATTAATCATACTGATTGTTTCAATTAATCACACGAGAGAGTATCACAAGTTCAGTGTCTAATAGTCTTACGATAATCGATTCTTTAAATCCGCCACATGCGAGTCTCTGCTTCGCAGACTAACCCGTTTGAAATCATCGAAACAAGGACACTTGTGTTTGTAGTATGTATGTATATATGGGACGATTCAAGGTAAATCTTGTATCGCCATTAGAAGCAGCTATAGGCCACAGTCAAGCGGAAGTTTCTCGCTCGTTTTTTGCTTGAAATGCGACGTCATTGGTGTTGCGGCATGGGATCAAAGCGCATCCAGATCAAATCGTACCTTACTATGGCCGATCTTCTGTATGCCCATTTTCCCCGGAGTTTTGTTTTACCCAAGAGATCGCTAACACGTCTTGAATCATAATCAGCTGGATTGAGTGTTTCTTTGGGACTTTCAATAAAATCATTACTATTTAATTTTTATAAAGTAGAAAGTACTTATAAAAAAGTAAATATTCACATATTCGCGATTACAAGATGTGTTTTTCCACTTTTTAACGACAATTAAGTACACTTTTCATTTAGAAAATATAGAACAAAAAGTACATTAGTTTTCAAAAAGTATAATAATTTTTATATACTTTTGATTATTGATAAAATGCGGACAATCAATTGTTCTGAAATAAAAAGATGAAAAATAGTCAGTAATTAAAGGTACACTGCTAACTAATTAATGATAAATTGTCAGTCACTTCATAGCAGCAAATCAATCACAAAAAAACAATGCTTAATAATAAATAATTGATAAATTATGAATGATAAGAGATTAATATAGTTCGTTTACAATGTTAAAAAATAGCAAGAAATAAAGTATGAGCATAATAAAATTAACAGCATTCTAGTTGACGTGTATTGTTAAGCTTATAAATACTTTCACGATAGAATCAAATGAAAATATGCGTTGATTTTTATGCAGAATCGCTAATAAATTTACTAAGCAGCGAAACAAAATGTTCGTGGATGAACATATTTACAGCAGGTATAATACGAAGACGTCAGTTGGACGTAAAGCAGTAGGGAGTCTTGGATGCGACTCGCGGCATGATGATTTTACGTGCATATACACCTGACATCATTGTAAATATCGCGCGCTATACGGCCTTATAAACAATCCTAGCGTACTCTTAATTCAGCTTGATCCTTTGGTGCACATTCTTCTTCCTTATTTGATTTTTTGCTTCTCTTGCACACAACATTTTAACGCCTGGTCGGATAAATATTGGCAACAATCGCGCATAGTTGCGTCAATTAACGAATTTATTGGCAATGATTATTTTGCCTCTTTAACCCCGATTAACGATCAGCCATTACTCGTGCTAAATTATGATTACTGCCCCGTCGCCCCGACCGACTCATTCGTTTTATATCAAGTCGAAAATCAAACACTAAAACGACCGTTTGTTCATTGGGATTAATCCTCTATGTGCTTGTGCAAAAAATAATAAAGATAAATTACACGTTAGTTGAAAAAAACGTTCGAGGAGTCGTTTGAAATTAATGGAGATAAAGGTGTGAGAGAGTTGGTTATAAATAGATCGTGAGGTTATGAACCAGACTAGGCCTGGTGATCGTGAAATTGAAAATGCCTGCTAGAAGTATTGGCAAACGCTTCAAACGAATTAGTAACGATAGATATTTAATAAGCATTAATATTCCCAATCATTTATAATGATTTTCTGATAGAAAACTTACAAGACAGTCATGAAGTTGATAATTTATCGCTCTTTGGTGGCTCTTTGCGCACTAATTTATGTGAATATTAAGAAAAAAAGATCGTGTTCGATCTCGAATAAAATGTGACCTGATATTAAGAATCGAGGAAGTTTCTTTAAAGAGAATTATTACGATACCACTCAAGAATGTCACATTTTTTGAAATACTTTTCAAGGCGATTGGTTATCTGAGAGTCAATCGGACTGAAATATATGGCGTTACATTTATATGATACACAATTTTGTTATAAAGTTTTCATCCTTTTAGTATGCGTGACTCACTTTGCTAACCAATTTCATGATGAAAAGTTCCTCTTACAATTATTTAGCATTTTTTTCCTTATTAATGGATTCAATTTAAAGACTTCCAGTTAGTGTTCAAAAATTCTTTAGATTCAATATCGTTAAAGTTTAATAATTCCATGCTTATCAAACTATTTATAGAATTATGATTCAAGTTATGCAAATGTTTATTTTTAGATTAAAAAATGTGTTTCATTTTCCAAATTCAAGTAATTGAAAGAAATTCTGATGAAATAATCGTTCTGCAGAATCTTTGAGTATCGCGAAAGAGTCGCCTGAGATTCATCTCACGGGGGATTTTTTTTACTGCCGCTACTTCATCGTCGCGCGATTGAGAAAAAGACGGAACACGCAGCAAAGAATGCGCACTGCAAATGTACCGTAGAGAATCGCGAGCACCTTAATGAGTTGCTTGTCTTAGCAGGAATGAGCAATTAAATAACGATTTGTTATAATTGTAACCATGTGTCCGTCGTTCTTTTTCGTTTGTACCCTACGGACATCTGAGAAACGATTGTAAAAAATCATTCAAAGGACAGTTCTGGACATGACTTCACTAGTATTACAAAACAATAACTGTTTAATTGACTCCAGTCTGTTAAACTGATTTCAAATGATCAGTTACTGATAAGTCAACCATTCTTTTTTATTGACATTTTGTAGCAAATTATATTGTGAACACGCATTTACGTCTGTTTACTTAAATTTATTATATTACTTGTCAAAAGCAATTATGATTGAAAAAGTAGATTCAAGAGTCTATTAAATTTATTTACTATTATTTTGTAGTTTTTTATATCTTGACTATTCAATTGATCGATAAAATTACTTCAGCAATGGATTTTATGGAATTCGCAAGGGACATCTTGTTCTATATAATCACCGGTGTATAATCTGCATATAAACAGATGAATGTAAAGAAATGTCGATATGTCAACGTATATCTCACTTTCTCCGATGACAAATGATTGAAAGAGCAGGATAGGAAATAATAAATTTCAGTTATAATTCAAAGCTTGAAATAGATATTTTGCTTTGAGCAGAAGACCTACTTGAATTCGACATGAATATATTACCAATCTTAATCTCCAATTAAGAAGTCGCTTGCGTAATCATAAACACACCGAAAACATCTTCCTTTTTCTCATATTTTTCCATTCCCGTTTTTTTTATTTGCTTTGATTTGTCCCAAAATCTTTTGGTTCCGTAGAATTTATTATGACACTAAGCATTAGAATTCAGAGTTTGAAAATACTAAAATCAAAGAAATAGATGAGTCAATATATATATAACTGAATAATTTCGGTCAAAGCATTTTAATTTGAAATGTTAAATACACAAATCGAAAATTATTTGATGGTACTAACAGATTTATTAATTGTACAAAAAAGTAACCAAAGAAATAATCAAATAAAAATGTCAACAAAAATGACGCAACATTTAGTATATATGTACTATATGTATAAAGCACATTTTTTAGATTAAAATGACATCGACCTTATACGAACATACAAAACGTTTTATTTGGAACATCTGATGGCGTTCATAAAAAATTGAACCTCGACTTGCAATTTCGTACTAAAAAAACTACTTTCTTGAAGTAAATTAAATTTAAATAAATCAGTTAACACATTATTGTTTTATATCCCTATTAAAACAAACACCCAAGTTTAATGTTTATAATTATTTCAACACATGATGATTTGCGTAAGTATCCACGAAATTGCAATTTTAAGTGAATCGCATATAATTGTTTTACATAATAACAAGAACGGGTTTTTGGTGCACATAAGTAATACTTGTTTACACATACTTATGTTCTCATGTTATATATTTTGCAGTATCTCAGTATCTAAGATGTTTCTCCAAAAAAGGTAATTTCTTGCAAGTATCGTAAAACTGTTTGCTTTACGATTGGCAATGGATCGTTTAAGATGTTTTTATTTGTTGTGACACCACTTACATAAATTTAACATAAACGCATCTCTGCAAATTGCAATGTTTTATATGCATATCTGCGTTACAGTTTTCATCGACATAGTCATTTTCATTTAACAACCGTTCACATTTATTCAACGCTTTACTGATTTAACACATATACTATTTTTCATGAGTATTAACGGTACAATAAAATTCTGATATAATTTTAGATATTAATCTTAATAAATATTGTCTAATTATTTCAAAATATTTATGAAACATTATTTTAAATATGCATATTACATTTTATAATATTTTCATTAACATTAGTTGACATCTATGAAAATTAATAGTATTTTTTTACTTTGATATTTTTTAATTGCAAATTCCTGTTTTCGTTTGAAGTAAATTTGAAACAAATTAAAAATGCGCAGTTTCATAATATGATGTGCAAAAGTTCACATTGAAGAAATAAGTTATAATAGTTTGATCGAATCTTCTTAGTATTTATCAGTATTAAATCTCTTATCTTTGTGAAATAAAAAGGACGAAACATTTCGTGCGATATAAAGAGAGAAGAGGAATAATCGAAAAGAAGATAAAGTGGAAAAAAGATGCAAAAAGAAGAAAGACGAAGAAGAGGCCAGTGCTCAGATATGCAAGAAGGATATGGGAATATGGGTAGATTCCCATCGGACGCCAATGCGTAGTGTCCTGGCTTGAACGCGAGGATAATACCTTTGCCGTCGTGCGGGGCTCCGACTTTTACGGAACATCAATGAAACCGCGCGCGTGCTTTGCATTTACTGCGTGCATAGCGCGTATGCGATGTCAACGTACACGCACAACGATTGCTCTTGCGTTGACTCGTTTGAAATTATATATTACACCGACGAATCAAAACTTTCATCGAAATCTGCATAATTCATAAATTTAACTATTAAGCCATTCATTCATACAAACTTTACGACTTACAATTAGTTTATGTTTCGCAATAGTCTTTCGTTACACAATCACATGAAATTGCACTCGAATAATAAAATCCATTTCTTTTACGTATATAAAAGTATATGTTAGTTCAATTTTAATTTGTCAAAGATAATGTCTAATTAGATGGTTTAAATATTGCATTAATTTTGGGTCATAAAAGTTGAAAAAAAAAACGAAAAAAGTGGTTTTAGAAACATTTCTTATGTACGTCATTAATTTATTGAAGGAAGAAATAGATTTACGCTGAAATAAACACAGCTCAATTTGGACACTGTCGAGAGTGTCTGAGAAATTCTAGGCTAATCTTTCGAACCGATCATCTGAGGAATTTTCGCAGTGTTATAGTTAAATTGATTTTTCTCGCTGATATTAATCTTATGATATATGACAGTGACTGTCTATTTTATTTGTTCGTTGTCTTTTTTCTGTTTAATTCATATTATTTTGAATTCGATATCTAGTTCGGCAAGACTACATTCTTGTCATTCAGGATGTGGAGCTATTATAATTCTTCACGAATTTAAAAAAGGCTAGTAACAATTATTCAAAGCCAACGCTGAGTCCCTCGTTTGAATGTAAATGTATGCCTGTTTGTCGAATTTATCGAAGCCTATTAAATATCCGAAAGTGGCATGCGACGAAGATGTCTCAAGAAAGATAATTAGGTATGGGATTATTTAAGCATCTTGTGACCGCAGGCACCAAAAACCAGATGAGCCCTGGATCTGGATATTTCGAAGGTCAGCTTGTGCGTATACATGTAGGTAAAAATATATTTGCCACATACGTTTTGAATATCGATTTACATTTCTTTCAGTTACATTTCATTTTTTTAACCTACAAGATAATCGATCGAGAATAAAGTAGTAAATAGTGGAGTCATTATATAATTGCTTTTTAACCATTCAGACAAAATGCATAAAATTGAATTGATATTTTTTATTTAATTGATATACTTTAATTTAATATAATTATATTGATGTAATGATCTTTTTATTCTATAAATATAACATTCAAATTAATTTCAAAAGTTGATAAGATAGAAGATCATAGTTTTTGTCTTCATCAATTATATATGCATTCTTATTATCTTTGTTTATTAATACTAGTTATTAATAATATAAATTATATTTAATATAGATATAATCCAAACTAATATATAAAATTGAAAATATGTTTGTTTGTTTGTTTGTATGTCAATCACGCAAAATCTACCGAACCGATTTCGCTCAAATTTTGAGAGCAACTAGCTGAAATCCTCCAAAGTGCCGTAGGCTGTATAAAATTGCAATTATTAAGTAGTTTTTGAAAAAAAAGTTTTTTTTTCGATTTTGGACCCCCTCCCCTCAGGAGGTTGTCAGGGGGTTTTCAGGGGGTTGTCAGAAAGTTTTCGGGAAGTTTGGGGTCACAGGGTTTCGCCCGGGCGAAGCCGGGGCTTCAGCTAGTAAGAAATAAAGTAAAAAATTTTTAAAAATATCTCAAAAATATAAATTGATCATTATATTGATATTATTATTTCCCTAATAGAAATTGAAGTCGGGTTAAATTGTGGGCCCAAAATGGAAACCATACTACCCTAGCAGGCCCTGATGTGTTTTCCAGGTGTGGCATTACATATGGATGTAACGCCGGGCATTCATATGGCCCCGATCAGGTAAACTCATAAAAATGACGTCAAATTAGGAAACCATGTTGGGCCCTGA
>JABFPJ010002348.1:0-20015 GCA_022817425.1 Gryon sp. ZL-2020
GGGTTATAGGAGATTCATAGTGCGGTCATAGGGAGCCCTTAGAGGATCCATAGAAGTATCTCGGGTGGAACCAGGGATTTAGTCAGGACTCATATACGGTCATAGGGAGGGGGTCACAGGGTTTCGCCCGGGCGAAGCCGAGGCTTCAGCTAGTATATATATATAAATTAATGTATAATTCACACTCTCCGCAATAATATGTTGGCCATAAGAATACGATCTTTTTAAAGCAATCGATTATATAACATGACCCATATAAGGCCCATATCAATGCCCTGCGTTACATCCACTTTACAGCCCGGTTGATTTCTTCTACGATAGTAAATAGTGCAGAGTTTAAGTCATGTACATTAATAGTGTTACTATAAAACGCGACATCTACTCTCAATTTCAGGATTTCTTCTTATACGAAGAAGATTTTGTATAGTGCGTCATCTGTTGCGTGATGTTCTTAAATTAAAGCATTACATCATTTCATCTCAATAAAAAAAATATTCCTCTTGTAAGAATATCCAAAGTTAAGATTTTATTAGCATTACAAAAAGAATTACTTTCGTAAAAATATTCAGCGGAAAATCATTTTCGTATAAGAGTATTCCGATAATCATGAATGGACTGTTTGAGAGTGCAATTAAATCAATTAATTAATTTTAGTTTAAATGATTTTCTATGATTAAAATGTCAAAATCACAATTGTGCATCATATACAATGTGAGATTGTAAATTTCGTAATATTTTGTCACACACAATTTGTTTCGTACCCTGTTGGATTGTACATCATTTCTGTAATACAATGTTCCATCGTGCACTGTATCTATCGTATATTGTTCAAGTGAATCGATGCATATACAAACGGTGTACAAAAAAATCATGCACAATCGAATAGTGTAGAATAGAGTAATATGGATTATTAAAAAGGTAAAAGAAAACCTATATAATTTATAAAACGTAAACTTGTATAGTGTACAATCACATTTATTCATGGCAGTATATTAATGTAATAATCTTTTTTTGTAACATAAAAAAATAACACTAAGTTATAATATTTTTAATGTACTAATGATAAAATAGAGGTGTACAGTAGAACCTGTAAAGAGTTCATATTTGTGTCTTTGTTTACACTGTGAAGAGTCCACTATTTCTCTCTTTTTTTAACCTATGTTTTAGTATGAAGAAAAAAAGATAACAATAGTGGACTCTTTGCAGGTTAAAAAGGACAGAAAAAGTGGATTCTTCACAGGTTCTACTGTATAAACATGGCACAACCACTGTGACACAATTTAAAAAACCCATGGTAATATTTAATACTCATTAATTACTAATTTATCCGAAAGAAATTATCCGATTATATGTACAGGATATATAATGATACTTTCCCAATATCTAATAAATATAGGCTTTAAAATATAGACTGAAATATGCAAGATATATGTAATTATATATTTTTATATGAACAAGCGGGAATGAGTATAAATGTTCAGTAAAAATATTTTCGTCCGTAAAGGTAACCCGCGTAGAAAAAATAGCCTGGATATAGTCTGGCAACGTGTTTCCAAATGAAATCCATACTATATCCAGACTGCTTTTTGCACTAGGGAAACTGTCATGGATACTTCAATGATTTAATTAAATGCAATTATCCGTTTAATTAAATGTAATTCCGTTTTTTAGAAGATAAAAGCGGAAATCAATATTCAAGTTTCGTACTATTTTCTTATCAATGATATTAAGGAAAATTTTTTATTTATATTGTTAAGGAAAAAATTAATACATTTAATCTAATGATTTTCTTGGAAAATATTTCGCAAAAATTAACAGCGTCATTAAGCCATGTTAATGTTTCGTACCTGTCTGAAATTTAATCTTGAACCCACAGGTCGGAAAATGCGTGTACATAGATGGGCTTGACATACATTTAAGTTTAATAAACGTAGTAATAATTTTAAATGAAAGCTATAATTAATGTTGTGACCTAAGGCAAGCTCATTGGACAAATGAGCCTGATGCGTAGTTTCGCATTTGAACCCTTTTCGAGTTGTCGGCCCTGTGGCAGCATAAATACTCGACGGACAGTTCGTGCACACGGAAAATGCGCATACATCCGGCAGCGGAGTGCTCGTTGAATAAAATGACAACATAAGAGACGCTGCTAGGTCGAGCTGAAAAGTGGAAAAACGAAGAGTCCGGAGGGTCGCGCTTACTACTATTCGCGAACAAATGCATGCACATTAAGGGCGAGAGATGAAATGGCAGAGAAGGATAAGGGAAGGAGTGCGGTAAGGAATGAAGAGAAGAAGACATCAAGATGGTAACCGTAGGGGACGCTTTCGTCTACCTCTCGTTGACGTTCGGTGTACGCAGTTTTTGATTGTCCAAGCCATATCACAACGGCCCGAGGCTGTTCGATGCACGCTCGCGTACGTGTATGGCAAATTGGCTGGAATTGCGCAATGCACAATGAGAAATTGATATTCCCGGAGGATTCAACTACACCGTACATGTACGATACACGAAAGCGAGATAGAGAGTGAGAGAGAGAGAGAGAGAGAGAGAGAGAGAATGGCGTATATCGCTTACGTTATAACGTCGTTCGTGTTGTCTGCAAGTCTTTGCCACGTTATATCCTTTTCGTGTTGTCGGATATGATGCCTTCAAAGTTGTTACTCTTGGGATCGGTTTTACCGACAACATTTCCAGACAAATATCGCAAATCAAGATTAAGATGACGTTTCATAGTATTACAGCATTTATCCATTTTATTTTCGGCTTTGTTTAGTTAGAAGGTTTTTCAACCATTTTCTATGTAATGATTTAGAAACTGCTCAATCATTATAACGGGCTCTCGTCTTTTATAAATGGTACTTCCATCAATTATTGTTATTAATTGTAACTAACATAAACTTGTATTAAATAATGTTTGAACAATTTTTATTAATATAAAATTTAAATTTTAGAAATGTGTATAATAACAGTATGTGTTTAATGATGATGGTATTGTTAATGAATAATTAATTATTTAAATAATCAAATTTGTATTTACCATCAAGCACAATATAAATATTTTTTATACTGATAAATGAAATAATTTGTGGTTTCACTGCTCATTTAAATTATTTTCTTGAACACCGTAGTCGAGAAATAAATTCGTCGTTCATTTCGATATCTTTTCATCATGTTGATTCTTGCGTTGCGAAAATTTGCGTTTTTTCCTTTTTATATAATGACGCAATTTGGAAGAATGTCTTTTGAAGTGACGCATATATGTGTCTCCTTGTACGCACTTTATTGCGGAAGCTCACACTGATTCCGACACGGCTCGACACTTAGCCTTTGTAAATGTGTCCTGCTGATACAATGCCCGTAGTCAGACCATGGGTCACTGAGAGCCAAATGGATTTCCGGTGAGGTTAGGTTGGTCATCTGTTCACACCCTCTCTCGACCATACTTTTTACTTCATTGTCACAAGTTGATCAAAGTAAAGAATTTCGCTTTACAAATTCACTATGTATATATATATATTCAACATCAACATTTTTCAAAGAACTGTAATAAACGAAACGTATGTCTAGTTTGTCTAGATTAGTAAAATCCGGGTTCACCTCGTTGAAGGTAACCCTAGATTGGGCCAATGTGGGCCCAATGTTGTATAATTTTTTGCAAGGTTAGAAAATAGGGCCAATATACAGCTAAACCAGAGCTATATTGAGGCCCAAAATCGGTCAACTATTAATATATATGAGATAAATTAGTAGACTTGATTTAATGTTTACAAAATATTTCATTAGAAGTCTTCGTAGCTCAGTGTGTAAAAAGTTCAACTTTCACATTTGGATCTTGGGTTTGTTTTTCTGCAATAAATTTGTGAAACAAATATTTTACATAAATGTTGATTAAACCCGGGTGTATCTAATGAGATACAATTAAGCCAATATTGCACGGAGACAATCGTTAGGCAATAGTTTCTTATTATTGTATTATAATAGTTGCTTCCACGCAAAATGGAACAGTTGCCCATTTTCTAAGCACTGAGTGCTGTAAAGTGCAGCAATATTTGCTTAGAAGGTTAGTTAGTGCTGCCATCACTTAATTTTAAGCAACCATTGTTTAGAATCTAAGCAACCAGTGCTTAGAACTAAGCAACAGTAGCCATACAGTGACAATAGAATGTGTACCCTTAATTTTAAGTTATTGTTACTGTTTACTTGTCTCCGTGTGGATTTCATCAAATATTCAATACCAGGAAGGCCTGGTCAAAATCCCACGTTGGTACAATTTTGGAACAGGGTACGCCCAAGTAGGCCCTAGGTTCATCCCTAAATTTAAAGTACAGGGGAATATTAACATCGTTCATGAAATTATGTTCATCAATTACTGAGTTCACCAATGGAAAATTTAACTTTCAAATAAGATGAAACTTAATATCTTCAGTTACAAAAACAAAAAGTTGTAGTTTTAATATTTCCTTAGAATAACTTGTGAACTTTCATGTCTGATACTGTCATTGTAACTAATAAAAAATGAGAGAAAATAGCGTTCTAATAAAAAAGCAATTCATTTCAGATTTAGTATATAAAATGTAGATTACCGTAATATTTTTAATAACTTGTTAACTATGGAAATTTCAAACATTACAGTAAAATGAATGAGACATTATTTTCCAGTATAAAAGTCCAGTAGTATCATTAAGATTGCTATTAAAGATTCTAAGTTTATTTAAGAAATATTATGATGAATTTCCATTCATGAAAATAATTTACTTTATTGATAAGCGATTTACGTTATTGTGGTTTATCAAATCAAACTGTCCTACATTATTGGAAGAAAATTATTACGTTATTGTGTTTTCCTTATCAAGCCTCTTGCCTTTGATCTATTCAATAAAGTTAAACAATCGCTTGGGATTATTAATAAAAACAGAAATTAAAAACGGATTGACGTTTATCAGAGTTGTGCTGTCTGACCAAACGTCAATTACCATCACTCCATCGGCATGTTCTCTTTTTATCTGCTTGTTAGTTTGTTCCGGCTTTTTTTCTTGCCAACACTTTTCGATTATACTTTTCGAGTATAATCTATATCTTCAGTGTTGCTTTATTCACCGGAAAAACTCATATGTATCACCCAAACACATTTCCACGACGCGTTTCTCAAAGGCCGTGCAATAGCAAACTTTTTAAGTCGACACGAATCTTGCTCCCGGATCTTAGCTATTGATCCATATCTTCTTTCATCGGTTCGTCGCGCAGTATTCGGATCATCTACTTCCTCTCCCACTAGCTCCTTCAACAACACTGTCTGTCTTTAACTATGTCCCTTGCTCTCCATTTTCTTCATTCTTAACTAGAAATTTAAACAGACCAATTTTGAAAATGACTGTTTTTGTTCAATGACGAAACTGTGAAGTTTTCTTTAATTACTCATCGTCATCTGTATTTTGAATACATCAGAAATAGTATGCAAAATTATGTAAAAATTTTGCGAACCTTTCCTGACCATTTTCATGAATAATTGATGAAAAGAATTTCATCAGAACATTTATCCCGCAAACCACACAAATAAACTTTCATTTGATTCGCCGTATTTTTAATGTTTTTTTTCTTTATGCTAAAGCAAGAGGGGGTACTTTTTGCCATTTTTTGTTCTTGACTAGTTTTTTATTCTTTTCGTCGACATGTTCCATAAATAGTCGAACATTGGGACTGTCATTCTTTGACGAAGCTCGTCAGACGAGATGACGTCAGTCGCGATAACAACTTTCGACATTAACCTCGGCATGTTCGAGTTAGCCCTTTCACATGCCAGCAATCACATTTTTAGCCGGTTACAAAAGTTAACTAATTGTCGCCACCGTAAAATATTGACCCAGTTTCCGCGTAACTTTGTCGCTCAGTCAAATAAAATGCATGCGAACGAGGAAAATGTATGAGTCTCCATTTCTCTCGCTCATTGTGTGATGTCTCCTACTTATTTCTTATCTCTCGTGCTGTCTCGCTCGAATTTTGGATAATTTCTGGCACACGACGCTAAACCACGATCGTACGCCTTTATTTATCCCAGTTTTTTCGTCACCCACTTTTTACGTGAGTTCAAAAAACGTGTTATAAACTTCACAAAATATAACATTATAAGGTCATCGTAACTTGGTCATGCTTATTTTTTAACAAAAAAATATTAGTATAGGAATTGGATGTTTTTCTTTCTAATTGTAAAAGAAAAATTTAAACAGAATTTGATTATATACATGAAAATGGCTTTTAAATAATTAAGAATTATATGCACAAGCATTTAATAAATTTGAATAAAAATGCTACATTTTTTATAAATAACTATTGGAAAGAACTTTAGTTTAAATCATGTTTATTTAATTTTTAAGCCATAAAATGAATTCTTGTCACTAATTTCTTGTTACGTTTATTGTTGACCAAGAAACGTGATAAGCCTTCACACGTATTCAATTTCACTTACACAGCGGGAATTGTAATCGCGCTTGGGGTCTTTATTTCGGAACTTGGAAACTCAATTTCCATTTGCGATGTAGTGGGTGATTTTAAAACGTGTCTGTAACATGCATACAATTTCTGGATAAATTTTGCACAATGATGATTTCCACTGCTGCTGCCTTGGCCTTAAAATATTAGTCTATCAGTTTGGACTGTTTCGTTAGCCTCGGTAGTTTTCATACCTTCGACCGAGAGATAAACTATTTTGAATTTCAAATGACGCAAGTCGAGTTGCAAAATAATACGCCAAAAATCGATGTTGGGCGATGATCAGATTTCACGATCACTACATAACTGTGCCTGACGTAAGATATTCCATAAAACGTCTACAGCTTACAATTTGAGTATTTATTAAATTCGGCTTTCCTTTCGCAAAACAATCGATAGCTCGTGGTAAATTTATTGTAATATTTATTAAATAACATTATTGTACAACCACTACGTATATTACAACTTATTTAATATAAATTTTTATTAGGCGTATAAACCTTTAATTTTCTATTTATTTTAATAAGTGTTTTATTATAATACAAAACATTAAAAAATATTTACAATTTTGCATAGAATATACATAATTTCACATGAATACTGAAACTATAATAATAAAAACAGTAGGCATTACAGAGACATGCGCAAAATAAGTTTACCGCATGTATTGTGAGTTATTTATAAGTCTTCTGTGTTCAATTTGCGTAGATATTTTTGCAATTATATTAAGAAATCAATAATATAGATAGACTATAAATAGCATTCATCCTCATTTTTATTAATATAAAGAATGTTTGTTTATTTGTGAAAATAACATGCGAAACACTTTGAACAGAGCGAATCTGTGATTATTCAGAATGAAAAACATTGTATTAGAATACGATGTAATAATATTATCTCAAACACATGTTAGTAATTTTTAAAAATAAAAATTCAGTACATAAGGGTGGATTTTAGGAGGAGCGGGGTTCATAGGAAGGCTATAGGATTTAGCTAGAAGTCATAGGATGATAGGAAAGAGTTTAAAGGGTTTCGCCCGGATGAAGCCGATGATTCTAAACTAAATAACTAAGTCTTTTTTTGTCCGTACTTAAGGTATAATTTTCTATTTTTGCACGGAGAATAATAATGTAACAAATTTTACTACACTTCTAATAATAAAGCATTATTCGATAAAAAGACTAAAATATTGTTTACTTCAGTAATATTATTTAAATAATTAAATATGAACATTTATTATACATCCTGTTCTTTTTATAACATTTCTATACATTTTTACTAGATTCGGCTAACAAGTGCTATGTCTTTATACCAATCAATTACATTATTAGAAAATGTAGTAAATTTTGTGAGATTATTTGTTTCCATGTGTATTTGTTTAATTGGTATATGAACATAAGATATTTTTAAAACAAATCTCAAAATAAATATTAGTATAAGTTAGTGCGTTTTAACATACAATATTCATCATATTTCTTATAAATCGCATTTTCTCCATTTACTTTTCTTATAGAATATAAAGGAATTCTTGAATCAAGTAAACATATATGTTTACTTGATTTTTTTTACTTAAAATTTACATTTAAAGTTTAAGTAAACATATATATTCATAAATATGTTTACATACATCGAAATTCTTGGATTTAATATACATTTCCTATAAAATAACAAGTCAATAAACATGATATATTCATCTATTTTCTTAAATAAACGATTTTAATAATATGATATGATTCTGTAATGCATGATCTTCTATTTTGCATGATTTTACAATTACTTGTCTATCTCATTAATATCTACGAATAAATACCTCACAATCAAGTTTAAAATCTAATGGAAATCATAGGGCTGGTCGTTCGCGTATGTAAATTAATATGCAAACCTGATCAAATGTAATAACTGTTATGTGTGGAAATATTTGGGTACCATTGATAAGTTTTGACAGGTGAGGTAAAGGGTTAAGTCGTATTAGAGTAGATAGAATTTAAAGCCCATGTAAATAAAGGATGAAGGCCATTCTGACCGCTGTTGATTGATCAGGTTGAGCTCTTTTCTTGCTCGTTTTGCATTTTCATCTTCATTGTCTAGTAAAAAAGTTTCACCCTCACGACGAATACTAATTAAAGACTTAAAAAATGAAATTAGTTAGTCAAGGCGGAAGGACGGTCGGTCGACAGACGCGAAGAGCTGCTTATGATAATATAATATACTTGCACTCTCTAGTTCTTTCTCTTTTTCTCTTTCGCTTTTTTTCTCTTAAGGTGGCGTCTTCGCGTTCGAGCTCATTATACGTTTAGTTCATAACTTCAATTGGATTCGTGCTTGCGCCCTTTATTTTCAAGATTTTATTTTTTACCGTTTTTCACTTCGTTTCTTTACTTGTTACTAAACGAAGGATTAAAATTTTCCATTGAAATATTATTAGAATCATCATCAACGCTTCAAGTGAAATTTTATTCACGCCATTTGAATTTTGATTTCTGTTCCAATCAACTAAAGCATCCACACTCGACAGAACGATTGTGATTTCTTGGTCAACAATTTTCACTTAATTTCGACTTAATCGTTTCATTGGTTCTTCATGACATACTTTTAAGTAAAGAATGTCCGCTGTAGCAACTTAATAATCATAATAAGTTAACGTTCGTTTATGCTAAGCTTATAAAATATATGTTTTAATGAAGAAAAGGAATGACTGAGCTTAACGCTTTACTGTTAAGTGTTATTCTCATAATTCATATAAAATATTGGTGCTATTGCGCACAAAATAATCAGACTATTGAATTCGGATTATAACTAGATTAATGGAAAGCAAATGCTGAATTAATGCTAAATAAGAATGAAACAATAATTATGTACGTAGTGTTAAAAATTATTATTGTAAATTTTAAAAGCTTACATCCATAATAAAATATTGATAATAAAAATTATTTAGTACATTTTAGCATCAAAATATAAATACGATTTAGGTTAATTTAAAAGCACAGGAAAATATTAATTACAAATTGCAATAAAATATGAAATTATGTTTAAATTAATTTTATATTGTCAAAATTATTTTCTGTGAAATTTAGTATCTATACTTCATTCTCTATGAGTGAATACGTCCATTGTAACTTTTTTATTGCAATTTAATTTATGCTTTGTTTACACTTTGTATATTTTGATTTCCATCTTTTACATGTGAGTATTTAATCATGTAATAGGAGATTTACAGTACATTCTCTTTGTAAATTAATATCTGTAAAATACATTTAAAGTAAATAAAACGAGAATAAAAATAACGTAATAAACATTGAAAATAAAAGAAAAATTAACTTTTTTCGACAATTTTTTTTATTTTATTTTTAACATATTTTGTTTTTGCAATAGTATCAAATTGTAAATATTATTTTTGAAAGCAAGAAACAAAGATTTTAATCAAAATTACGGTTACTGTTAGAAAATTGTCGTTTTAGAATTTAATTAATTTATTGTAATCAGTACAGTATCTCATTTTAATTAAAAGTATATTTGGAAAATGGTATATTTTATTACTTGATTCACCATAATATTTTTGATTCAGTATTAAAAGTCAAGAATGAAATTACAATTAAAATTATTAATTGACTGCACTGAGGGAACTTTCGAGCTATTTCGGCATGGCGCTAGTCATTCTACGATAGTGTGACACCATCATGCAGCAATTGTGCCGAACTATGATACAATTGCATGAACCATGCCAAAATAGCATGGCACCACACATTTGAAGTATGAATTTCGAACACCAATAGTATAACGACAGTCACACTACCATAGTGTGAAGCACCACGCCGGAATAGCTCGGAAACTCTCGCAGTGTGAAATAACATAAATGAAATTTGTCAACATTCATTATATGCTGTGCACTTCTCTATATATTTTATTATCATAAATACTTATGGACCGAAATAAATAATAATTACAACCGAAATTATGGACAATAATTTCTTTACTAAAATTTCAAAAATGCTTAACATATTACGTTAAAATTTAGTTTTGATTCCATTGCAGCTACCATTCACTTTTTGCGTAAAAAATTAAAGTGAAATTAAAGTCACATTTTTGTATTTAATATTTTCTTACTCGTTAATTTTTAAACGATTAAACCATAACTAAAATTACATTTCTCAATGTATCGTACGATAAATAAGAACATTACTCATAGAATAAACATATTCTGACTAATATTTAACATATATTCACCTTAATTTTCCATTTGCTAATTTAAACTGTGAATTGGATTGATGCAAATGTCTTCAGTATCAGCAAATATTCTCTCAATTTAACATTACATTTTGTAAACATTTTCAGTTTTGCCCACGTATTCGAATTTCAACAATATATGACGGATAAACGAATAATATATTTTCCTCAATAGTAATTATTATTATTCCCTCATGATCTTTTATGAATAAGCATGCAATTATTCTTCTCGGTTAAAATTGAATGCTAAAATGCGAACACTGAAGGAAAACTCAACTTGAAAGTGTATACATTTTCAAGTACCAAAAGTACCAAAGTAAAAATACCAAACATAATAGTACCGACACATTGGAGGGTCGTTGGCGGTTGCGCTTCGGCACTCGCCGAAGCTAAGCTGAGTTAAGCTTGGTCACTACTTCGATGGGTGACCGCTCGACTCGCTTGGATTTCGAGCGGGCACTTAGCCACTTGTCATGATTCAATCAATGTGAGCGGAAGGTGTGGGGAGAATAATGATCAGTTTGGATATTCGAGTCTACGCAAGGTGGCGCGACTATCCGAACTGGGCATCCTTCCAATCACACCGACGTGGTTCGGAAGTCACGTTAATCCCGTGGTCCCGTAAGCATCCACATATACACATACATAAACACACATCACACACACTCATCACATGCTTACGAATACACAATACAAAAATTCAGGGATTATGGAATTCGGGTGCCGAAATTTGACTACGTGAGAGTAGTACGAAGATACTCGAAAATACACAATGGTACTTCTAAGTCTGGAAAAAATGACTGAGGACCGCTAACCAAACAAAACATACAAAACATACATACCAAACATAATAGTCCCTGCTTAGTTCACATTCATTTGGAAGGCTTTATCGCCGAAAAATGAAATAAGCTTATTGTCACTTATACGATACCCACACGGACGAAAATATATTTCTTAAAATATATTTGAAATCAAGAGACACGGTAGTATATAATTTCTTACCGTTTTACGTATAAAAAATATATATTCTATATATTTTTTATATATTTTTTATATATTTTTACAAATATATTTCAGAAAACATATATAAAAAATATATGCCATTTATATAATTTCTTGCCGCAAATATATTTTTTTCAGAAAAATATATTTTATATATATTTTAAAAATATATTTTCGATCGTGTGGGTAAGAAGTTTTGTAAAAATTCATTTAACATAAACCGTAAAGATCCACATTAACGATCAGATTACTCGTTTTCCTTTCTCTTTCTTGTCTGTTTTACATTAGTAAACGCGAAAAAATAATTATTTTTGTAACGAATAAACTCGTTGACATTAATTAGCGCGAAGCGTCAATGTGTGCGACTTTGTGCGCTTTTTTTAACTTTAGCGAAAGTTTATAATTGTGTCTAGCGTCGATCGATAAGGACGTTTAATATTTCTTATTCGAAAGAACTGCTTCTGAATTATTGGAAAGAAATAATTTGCCTAAAGCATAAACAAATTTAATATTATGTTATTTGAATTTGAGTATATCGGTTCTAGATTTTCTCCTCGTATATTTGGTTATTTTTGTATACACTTTTAAATCATAGTTGTTGTATATATTATTATAATAAATGAGTGAACATGTATATGTCCCTATTAAATAATAATAATAATAATAATAATAATAATAATAATAAGAATAATAATTATAGAATAATAATAACTTGACGCGAGACACTACCGTGTCTCTTGATAATAATAATGATTATTTATACTAATGAATTTATGATATATTTTGCAAAAGTTTTTTATTACCAAACCAACAAAATATTTATATTAAACTTATCTGTATAAATAAAAGAATGAATAAGTAATAACATTTTACACGAATATCGTGGACACTAAATTTTACAGCATCTCATGATGACTTAATTTTGCACGAGCCTTTGTTAGTCAGAGCTTTGCATTTTTTAATCGTTTTTTCTTTTCATTTTTGTATAGTTTTCAATGCTTTCGTATGTTTTTTAAGTGTTTTGTATATGCACATTTACAACGACTTTTCCATTTAATTACTTTTGTCTTTTATGCTTAAAAGTTAACTATTTATATAGCAATGTACAAAAATACGTTAAAGGACATACTGAACTTTGAGTGCAAATAAGTAAATGAACAAGACAGTCTAAAGAAGTCACAAGAAACTTACCTTCGGATTTTGGGGCTGGTGGTTTGCGAGTCGCCCAATTTGTTCGGATACTTCTATTACCAAGCCACTGACCATTCATTGCACCAATTGCACTTTCCGCTTCCTATAAAAAAATATAAATTAAATACCAAGATAATTTGATTAAATACAAAGAAACATTATTAGATTACACTTTCAAATAATAGAAATGACTGATGTGTAGGTTCGACAAAAATATTTTCAAAACAAGTAAAGGTTATCAACGTAAACTATTTAGTTCTGTGCGTATATAGTTAGAGTATCTCTACTCTATCTGAATTGCGGTACCAGGTCATAGGAAGCTCATTATTATCAGGTTGCCCGAATTCGTTATGAATTCGAATTCATATGATAGAATCAAAACTAACATTTCAAATTATCATTCATCCACAACAGAAATATTATAAAGATTGCAGCTAGAATTATCTTTGGCTACAAATAATTCTTCCTACAAATGATCTACAAAAGGAATTACTTAAAATTATATATTTTTTCCAAATCATACAAGTAAAAAAATCCTAAAGTAAGATTTTCTATCTTTGGAAGCGGTGTTTACCATAAGCGTTAAAATAAAAAAAAAACATATACGAAAAGCGTATTAAAATATCAATACAAGTGTATTTATACTTTCAAAATGTTACATATGAATGCTATTTACCAGTATTAACCCAGACTGATTTTTACACGCGGTAATAAAGAAAGAAAAAACGAATTCGAAAAATTTATTGAAGCAGATCAAAATAAATCATTTATTGTTTGCGCCACTTGATCTTGGAACGAATTACCTGACTTTATTAAACGATGTCCAACAATTGCGGCGTTTAAATACCATTTACTGCGCTATCTATTGTTTAAACAAAATTGTTTAAGAGCGGAAATATGCACTGTCATGTACTTTTCGGCCAAGCCGGATTTACCCGAGGCACAACTTGCATAATAATAATAATAATAAAATAAAAGAAAAATTTGGACAATTTTGCAATTTTTAGAAAATGTTAGTGTTAAAAATGTATTGCCAAAGTTATACATTAGTTTTTGTTTTGCTTATTTTCAAGTTTTTTGATTGATTTGACCATTCTCAATGACAAATTCAAATACATATTCCAAATGCTAATTTTGTTTTATTTACTTAAATATTTATGTCTCTTATTCTCTAAATTTGAATAATTGCAAAGTCGTTCTCTTATTCAAATATGTGCATATATACTTACAATAAGTGAATAGTCACTTATGACAAAATTATAAGTCGTCTGCTTATTGGTTATAAGTGAATATACACGTAGAATGAGTGACATTTCACATATTCAAATTTATAGAGTATATCAACGGCATTTTCGATACTCCAGCATTGGTGCTTATGGTTCAAATTTTTTTGGCGCATTTAGTATAATAAAAAAAAAAACTCATTGGCACTTTTGGTATATAACCTATATATCGAAGAACAGTATAACTTTAATTACGCTTTGATTAATTGAAAAGAAGGAAGCGTTTTTTCTCGTTTCTATTTTTTCCTTTTCTTAAACTTATAATTCAACTTATATTTTAACATATTGTACACAAAATATTACACTAACTGAAGGATTATAATTGTATATAGCATTAATCATTTCCATTTAGTATCTCATTAAATACATGGGGTATGATGAAACTATAAACATGTTAGTTCATAATTAAATTTTTAATTAGAAAATTAGGAAAGTAAGATATCATTCTATTTATTGGTGAGCATGCGGTAAAACTTTAAATTAGTGTTAATGGACTTTCAAAAAGAAGAAACTTAGTCTGAAACTAAGAAGTCGATCAACTATATTGACTGAGTTTCGTTTGTAGAAAAAATGAAGGTTTCTGATACAATGCGGGCAGATCTTGTAGTGTCTTTAGATTGAAGTTAAGGAACAGCTTAATTTGTGTGATTGTACACATTTAAAAATTTATGGACTGCAAGTGTATACATTCGAACTCGCGATCCGCAAAATATGATTGAAAGAGATAACGTTTGCTTGGTTATGTAATACTCAGATGCTATGTTTCGATATCCCTATCTTTTCCAGTTCAGTGAGCAAACTAACCAGAAAGTCACTGTAATTTATGTATTGTTTCGAGAAAAGATATACGCTAGAGATTATCATATTTTTATAATTTTCATTTTTTCATGCTGTAAAATGTAAAAAGAAACTTAGTAAAAGTGATTAAACAGGGCATTCAATTTTTATTATTGTTAAAAATTTAGTATATATTAATTAACTAAAAAAGGAGAAAATAAAAGTAAGTTTATGTGAAATTAATTGAGCTAAAACTGCTCACATTTTTAATTGAATATGTTTTTTTCTTCCTGTAATGCTTTTAATCGTTAGAATTTCGGAAAAAGAAATTACAGAGTATTCGAAATGTAAGGAACAGTACAAGCGTACTCTATATGTTTACACATTTACATTTCTATATACTTTTTATGCTTTTAATAGTATATTTTCCTTTCAATTTTAAAAATATGTATATCTTTTAATAATAAACGAAGATCCATCTTGAATATTTGTATAAACTGTAATTATAATTAATACGTTGTTATTGACAAAAATTCATAATAAATGTCATAATTCAGTATACACTTATACCACGATATATTTTACTAAAGGGAAAGCAATGAGCAGTCAAATATTTTTTGTTTTACATTGAATTAATTTACAAAAAATTTACAATTAATTACAAAAATAAATTTACAATGAAAAGTAATAGACATTTTTCAAATGTATTAAAAAATTAATTAAACATTTGTTTCAGTTTAATGAAAAGATCGATTATGAAAGAACTTTTCAATATATTTTCGAGACATGGTTATCAAGTTATTCAGCAGTGTTTCACTTTGCAACCTGTTTTAGTGTTGAACACTCGCTCCTATAGAAGTAAAATGAACATAATACGGTTGTTACCGTAAGTGATTCTTATTCGAATTTATAGAGTCCTATACGCTAAATAAAATTATTATAAAAATTACTATACCATTTATGAATCTGCGTACACTCGACAACAGTGTAAAAAAATAAAATAATATAAAAAACATAATGTGGTATAGTAAATATTGTTATGCTACATTATAGTTTTTATTGATCCATGTGGTAAAAATAAATTTATCATATAAAATTTTTTTCTACTAATACTTATTTTCATCTATTATTTTTTTACATAAAATATAATAACTTTCTACATAGATCTCGAGTTGTTCTCAGATTTATAAATGGTATACTATTTTGTATTAGGAGTTATATTAATTTTCATTTCACTTTTATTTAGCATGTAATCACCGTCAAACGGAAATTGTGTCATTTGCATTATTCTATTTTGTCACAAGTTGCACACTTTAGCGAAAACAGGTTCACAGATATATATATGTATGTTTTATATTTTAGTTAATAATAATTAAATTGCAAAAAAAAAATGTCTGAGATACTCAAGAGATTATTGAAAAAGAAAGAAAATCAAGACTATTTTTTGTGAGAATCTACTGAACATGTTCTATCTTTCAATAAGTGTTCACATATCATTAATATAAGTATATTTTAGTGATAATCCGTAACTTTGATCCGACTTGTATGCAGCATACAAATGTTTATAAACGAAGACAATTCAATGGCGACATTACGAAACAAAAGTGATTTAAGCGAATGGCTGATCGAATTTTCTAGTCGCGACATTAAAGAGGAGGAGCAGCCGATGTCCAGTACAAATGATATTCGGTAACTAAAGGGATATCTAGGCATGGTGGAGGTATTTTATAAGGCCTGCGCCGCTTCTCGACCAAATGGTGAACCATTGGGTGATTCGAATATCTGAAATGAGATCAGATGCGCAGGACGGAAGTAAAAAAAGACATAAAAAAGTGGCACGCTGAGCCAATCTCCACTTTTGCTCACCGGAAGCCACTTCGTTCACCGTTTCCTGTCCTTCGATTTCAACGTGCTATCTACATCTCCCGACTTCTTCTTTAAGCCCCCTCCCGTCTCCTTCTTGTCGCAAAAAACCGATTTCAGAAATCAGTTTTTTTGCGCACCAGTGCAGATGCGACAATGTTTGTTCAATACTTCGCACTAAATTCTCATATTACTTCGAGAAAGAGACAAACTTAGATGGAGATAAGTGCAAAGTGAGAGAAATTCGATCTGTTCCAACTTCGAATGCAGTCCGCTGCTTTTTATTGTTCTCGAAACCGTCGTACGATTTGTTTCAGCCGATTTTAGGTGTAGATTTTAGATGATCGTTATTTATGGGAACAGAATGTAATGAGATTATCGTTCTAGAGATTAGACTTTTATATATTCTGAGTTTTTTTCGCCATACATGTATATGCAATGTATTAGTTTTAATGAAGACGGCTTTTCTTCAAATTGAGCACTGGTATAATCTAGAAATATGAATCTATGAATTATAATTCGTACGCACAATAGTATTATAATACAGTTTATTATGAAATGTAGGAATTATAATAATTTTAAAATATAGAAATTTTTATATTGTATGTTTTCTATAACAAATTGTTATAAATAAATTGTTCATTATCGCTGCGCCATAAATTTTATTTAAAAAGTAAATTAATAAAGAACGAATGTATGAATAATATAAATGTGTATTATGTTATACATTCATTCATTATTATTAATATATTTCTTTGTGTAATAATACATATTGTTTTGTTTCAATTAATTTTTTAGTGAAATTAAAAACATAACAAAAATATATTAAATACATTAATTATCAATTTATTTACTTATTTACGTAAACATGTAATAATAATAACTGTCGAAATGTCTACATTACTAATGTATTATTAATTTATTGTTAATATATTCGTATTATATTGTTTGTACAACATAATATAGAATTTATAGCATTATTATGATATCGATGAATTTCAGATTTCTAAATAGAAAAGAAATGCAAAGATGAAATTGTTTTCATTATATATCTACCTATATTACATATTACATATTTAAAAAACATTCATGCATTTTCATTGTTAATAACATCAATATCGGATGAAACTGTTAATGTTATTATTAATATTTAATATTGTACATATTTCGATTACTAACATTTATAACCATGAAATAATCTATAACGACATGCTGATAAATTATAATATTTAGTATTACAGCATAGATGGGACTCTGATAAGCCGAAGTCAACTTATTAGGCTCACATCGACGCTTTGCGGTACATTTATATTACAAACCAATTATCTTTTACTAAGGTAATCATTTGCTTCTATGTAAACGATAGTACGAAGCCCATATTACGGATCAAGGGGCGCGCTAGTATCCCGACGAGCCAAGGCGCAGCGCAACTCTATTTTCTGCGATTTTGACCTCTTAACCTCAAGAGAAAACATATTTAATAAATACCTCAGTTTTAAAATAATATTTGGTAATTTAGGCTTATCTTTATTTTTATATACTTTAATGAAGCTAATATTTCAATTAAAAAAATACTTAATTGTGCATATTCTCTTATTTCAAAATTTCGTTTTCTTCCACCTGTCAGATTTATTAGTCATTTTTTGACTCACGCTTTGTTAATTTGTCTTACCATGGTGAAGTTAGTCACTCAATTATTAATATCAGATTTTTGTATTACCATGAAGTAAGCCAAAAATACTTTCGATTGAACTTTAGATTAAGTCTAAAAATGAAGTATGAAGAACAAAAGTAATATATAAAAGAAATGATAAAAAGGTAAAATTCAAAAATGGAGAATGCAGAAAATGAATAATGAAAGATTAATAAAAACGATATATTCAATTAAAAAATATAATAAAATAAAAAAACACAATAAAATTTTGATTTAGATTCCCAACACATAATTCTAATAATAAAGTTTGTTTAAAATTAAATGCGTATTTTAGATGGCGTTGCATTCTAGTATTATTATGTCATTATTGCAATTTAATTTAATTAAAAAAATAATGGCATATTATATCAATTGTTAGGTTTCGAATGCGGTACATTGTATAGATGGCACTTCAGGTTATTATAGCAACTTCATTTATTTAAAATAACGAAATAATCATATAAAACATGATAGATATAAATATGTTTTACAAAACTAATATTAATGAATATACTAATGCATATTAGATTATTTAAAATAATAGCATATTATTATAAATGTTTGGTTTTTGCATTCGATTCATATTATAGATGGCATTGCACCCACGTTACAAGTAAACACAGCCAATAGCATGTAAAATGTTCAAGTTTACATGCTATCACAGTAGAAATTTTGTATTGTTGTCAAAATTAAAACAATTTCTATTTAATTGTTCTCGTGCTAATGTCAGATAATATTTTTTGATAAATAATACTTATACAATACAGTAATCAATACCAATTAAAATATATTTTACGTCTTGCTACTGTTTGTTTTACACCTTGCATCGTTAATTTACGCAAACCATTGAATTTGGGGAAACCATATAAATATCGAATTTGGCGTATTTCGTATTCTCGTTTAAATGTTACTGATTCCAAATATTCAACTATAGAATTTAACAAAATTAAATAACATATTGGATTGTTAATTTCAATTTTTCAAAGCATATTACTGTTTAACTAATACCCTCACGGACGAAGATATAAACAACAATTTTATATTTTATTATATAGTAAATATTGCCGCATTTTTATATGGCAATATATATTTTATATATTATATAACATTTTTATAAAATGATATATATAAAAAATGAATTTTTTATATTTTTATAAAAAATATAAAACCTCTATTTTATATATATAAAATTATATAAAACTTATATATAATATTTAAATAATATATATAATTTATAAAAAAGGGGCAATAGTTACTATATAATAAAATATAAAATTGTAGTTTATATCTCTGTTCGTGAGGAATATAATAAAAAATTACGCTAAAATATGATTGATTTATTGTGTGTTTATTCATTCTAACATTAGTCACATTAAAGTAGCCGTTAACTTTATACTAGGATATAAGTGAGGTTACAATAATCAATAAATGCTAAGTTGAGCTGCGAACATAAACTACGAGAGAAATTAAAAATGTACTGAAAAACATCCGTG
>JABFPJ010002349.1:0-20009 GCA_022817425.1 Gryon sp. ZL-2020
TACTTGCTTAGCGTATTTCACTCCTTACAAATTGACTGTTTAGTCCGTTCGTAGTTCATAAAGTCTCCGATGGCGCTGCATTCGTGGGGACGAGACTTGGGGACGGGAGTTTTTTCTGGCAGCGCTGATGCAATCTCTTATTGCAACCATACCAATTAACAGTAGTTTAATTTGATCACTTTCAGTAATGCCAACATAAGAAAACTTAAATTGAGGTTATGTTTTTATTATAAACTACGTTATCTTTGAGTGTTTATTTTTTAATATATAGAATAACATTCAAAACAGTTTAAAAAAGATTTACAAAGTTAAACATTAAATATTATTATTATCTGAAAAAAATAATAATTTGAAATCCATTATTTTGAATTTCGCGCCAAAATTATCTACACTTCATCCGTTGCATTATCGGAACATTTTATAGATCGGTTGCAATATTAGGTGTTGCAATAAGAGGAAGTCGAGTGTAATTTTAATTAAGCCTTTATTTTGACCAAGTGTAGGTAGAGCATAAAGTCCAAGATTTGAGCAAAATATTTTGAGCATTCAACACCAGGTATCAACTATATATGTTAAAATTTAATATATGTACTTGAATTGTTGAATGTATAAAATTAGAAATCATTGTTTTGAGTATTTATTTTGTTTGTTTGTTTTTTTTATTAAATTCCATGTAAATTTATGCGATTTAAAATTTTTTTTCTAATTCGTTATAATAGCGTTAGAAACTTCATTCGCATTTTCTCTTTGAAATACTTTTTGAAATGTATTTGATGTAGAGTATGAATATGTTGGTGTTACTGATTCCAGGTTCCACGTACTTACAATTATAAAGAGGCTTTGCTTTTGTATTGATGACAGATGAGACATACGGAATATGAGAACAAGAACCAGCTGAAATGCCATAATCGTTCATTTATTCTCAACACAATTTTAAACAAAGTTTATTGAACGTTTGAACGTCTCTGTCATTTGACTTTTGCGTCGCTCAATATAGACAATGTATCCAAAATACATTTGACAGTTGAATGTTTTCGTGATTTTCGAGGTTTTATATTACTCAAACTCAACTGTTACATAGGATTCATAATAACCTCAATAAATATATAGTTAGACTTATTTTTTCAATGTTCTTTGATTTAAGAGTGTAATGTTATTGTCGTTGAGAATTAAAAGGTTGTCTGCATTGTCTGGCAGTGAATTTTCGAGTTTGTGCTGTTTTATTCTATTGAGGCTGATGATCCACTGACGTAAGCATACAATATTTGATTTATTTTACAATTTTTAAGCAATGTATCAGAAGTAATCATTGACAGTTATAGACGTTTTAGACCAACGATTGTTTTTATTGTTGCACTTTTAGTGTACTCCTCAATTTAATAAACAAACAAAAAACAAACATGTTTTTTATTTAATTAACATATTTTTCGATATATTTGTCTTTTTGTTTATAGTGTTGTATTAATATTTATATTGAAGTGTAATTTCAAAAATTAATATACATGTTAACTTTTTTCGAGATACTTGGATCAATTTTATCAACTTACAGACGTAAGTATAAACTTACGTACACAAATGTCGTTTGTATTAATAATGCATACAAGTATATACTTATTTTTAGACGAACACATTTTTGTTAGACTTGAAAATGTCAGGATACAAAGTTTTGCATAAATTATTTAATAATGAGCATATAAGATAATTTTTGATCAGTCTATTTTCAGATATATTACTTTTTTTAGAGAGAATGTAATAGTATAAAGTGTTTTGCTGAGTATTTACATATAATAAGTTCACTCAGTTGTCAATTACTTTGTATATTTGTTTCTCAAAAATATTCAATATCATTTCTGTGACTTCCTGTAATAATCAGGTGACTATATATCCATTTCGTATACACTTACCTGATTACTACTGAAAGTCACAGATTCATATATATATATACAAAATATCACATGGATTAATAAGTTAACATAATTTTTAAACAATAATATATATATAGTGTATAATTTTGGATCTTAATATTTATATTGCAATTTGTGTAATTTGAATAACTTTAATAAAAAGATAAATATACTTTAAGATTATATTATATTTCAGTTTTTATTTGCTTATAACATAACTTTTAAATGTCAATTTGAATTTCTAAAGATTAAAGTTGCTCAGGATAAAAATAAAACTAAATAGAATATTTATAGTACTATCTATGGTGCATAATCGTAAAATGCACAAGCACGTGCAAATATAAAAATAGATGTTAAAATAAATCAATAATTACACGGTATTGAAAATAAACGTCTTTTTAAACGCAAAATTACAAATTTTCAAAACTAACAAATTTATTTTGACTTTATACTTTTTGACAAATAATATGAAAAATATATCAATTACTGTTAAAATTATAATTTTCTTAATATTATGATTATGAAAAATAAATATTAATAAAAATTAAAAGTAAGAAAACATCTTGAACATCAAAATATCAATAAATGGAAAATTTCGTGTATATTCAATACATTTGTTTAATTGCCATTATATTTTCCACAGATTTCTGATATCTTCAGCCAAACGCGAAACATATACAATATGTTGGAAATATAGCACTAGATTGTGTTTCTTTTTTTATTTAATTCAAAGAAGACAATGATTCTTGTAAATAATTAATTTGTGTTATTTATAACTGAACGTATAAGCTTTGTCGTTGAAACTGCACATTAATAATTCTTTCAAGAAAGAGAGAGACTAACCTGTACGAAAGATATTGACTAATATTTTGTAGTGACCCTTTAAGTTATAAAAAACTAATCATAGTGTTTTTCGAGTTCGCTATTAAAAAAATAATATAAGGTGATTATTATAAAAAAGAGAAATTTATCCAGCACAAAAAATAAAAGAACAAAAAAAGCCACTCGATTGAGCATGAAAAAGTCGAGCAAATATCGATCTAGCGCAGCAAATATATCAGCGTTTTGCTCTACTGATTCGAAATCTGAATCGTGAGAGAATGCAACCGATATCTTCATGAAGGAACAAGATATTCCAGAATACTTGGAAGGCTGCGGTTAGTAATTAATTTACTTGATTTAATGAATTTAATTCTTGTGATAATTCAATTATTATTTACAACAAATTATTCTGATAACACCAAATATCTGTAAAAATTCATAATTTATTACAGTGAAATATTTGAAATATTATAGTTTTGTTGTAAATACATTATTGAAATAATGTCTTGATATTTATTAATAAAGTTAAAAGTAAATGTTGTAATACATGAAATAGTTTAAAGTAATTTGTTATCATTTCATATTGTTATTACTTCTACAACAGAATATCACTGATTCAAAAAGTTATAATAACAAGAAGTTAAATCATTAAATGAAGTTATTGCAAGCAGTATATATTGTGTAATTTATGTTAGATTCCAATTGTGTGTAAAACAATTTTATTTTATCATACAATTATCATAATTATATCCACAATCTTGTTATATAAATCACACAGTTTTAGGAAGTCATTTTTTACATTTTCATTGTCAGAATTGTTTATCAAACCATTAATTCACGTATTTAAATTTATATGTAGACGTTTTTTTATCGTTCATTTGTAAATTTTGCAAAGCATAAAAAACATTTTTCAATGCTGATATTTTGATGTTTTAATTTTATAATAAAAATTATAATTAAATGTTTTCGTTAATATCATATTTTTGGTTTATCTGTTTTGTCGTACTTAGTTTGTCTATTAAAATAAAATAAGCATTAAATTGAATTGATTATGATGTTTAGGTTTAAGTGCATGTTCAGCAAGCGAAATGTCGGTTCCTGTAGAGGTCCTTCGCGAGACGAAGGAGCCTCCGAAGGACAAGAAGTTATCGAGTGCGTCGATTAACACTGGTGCGAGCGGCAGCGAGACAAAAAAGACGGTAACCGTAAAGCATCCGGAGTCAAAGAAGCCGCGACCCACGGCGAAAAAGACCAAACCCATTCAGGCGGACTTAGACGTGTCGAAGGAATTTAACAGATGTCGCGATGATGGCCTAACCAGGCTGGACCTGAGTAAGTCGAGCATCACAAATATTCCAAGCACTGTGCGAGATCTCACGCATTTGGTTGAATTTTATCTGTATGGCAACAAACTCGTTACACTTCCTCCGGAAATTGGATGTCTCACGAATCTCTGCACTTTGGCGTTAAGCGAGAATTCATTAACAAGTCTGCCGGATTCTCTGGAAAGGCTGAAATGTTTAAAAATATTGGACTTGAGGCACAATAAACTCAGCGAAATACCCAATGTGGTCTATAGATTGACATCACTTACCACCTTGTTTTTGCGATTTAATCGCGTTCGTTATGTTAGCGATGAGATTAGTAATCTTACGAATCTTACGATGCTTAGTTTAAGAGAAAATAAAATCAAGGAGCTTCCACCGGGAATTGGTAAGCTTATCAATTTGATGACGTTCGATGTTTCTCATAATCATTTGGAGCACTTGCCAAAGGAAATTGGTAATTGTACTCAACTTTCAACTTTGGATTTACAACACAACGAGCTGTTAGATATACCCGAAACTATTGGTAATCTCACGGCGGTTACACGATTGGGTTTAAGGTAATGTTTCTTTCATAAAATTATTCTAATTGAATATTCAAATACAAATTATTATTATATTAAATAAAAACGAGAATGTTCATTTTGTTACAGATATAATCGATTAACAAGTATTCCAAAAACACTAGCAAATTGTGTACTGATGGATGAATTTAGCGTAGAAGGAAACCAAATTTCTCATCTTCCGGATGGACTTTTGTCAAGTTTATCAAATCTCAGAAGCATAACTTTATCGAGAAATTGCTTTTCCGCGTATCCTTCCGGTGGTCCGTCCCAGTTTACCAATGCACACACGATTAATTTGGAGCACAACCAAATTGCCAAAATTCCTTTTGGTATATTTTCAAAAGCAAAAGGTTTAACGAAACTAAATATGAAAGAAAATCTTTTAACAGCGCTGCCGTTTGATATTGGAACATGGACTAACATGGTGGAATTGAACTTGGGAACAAATCAGTTGACAAAAATTCCTGATGATATTCAGTATCTTGAAAATCTTGAAATTCTTATTCTTTCGAATAATTTGCTGAAAAGCATCCCAGCGACAATAGCGAATTTAAGCAAACTTCGAGTATTGGATCTTGAAGAAAATAGATTAGGTAGATATTTGAATTCAATCAAATGATATCGCGCAATTATTATAATTGCGTGTATATAATAATGTTTTACTTAATTTTTTAATTGCGTATATAATATATAATTAATATTGACATTGACATGATTTTACAGAAACTCTTCCAAATGAGATTGGCTTTCTGCGAGATCTTAAAAAGTTGATTCTTCAGTCGAATCAAGTGACAACTTTGCCACGTGCGATTGGTCATCTGACTAATCTCACATACCTCAGCGTCGGAGAAAATAATCTCAATTACTTACCAGAAGAAATTGGCACTCTAGAGAACCTAGACTGTCTTTATGTAAATGACAATGCAAATTTACATAATTTACCATTTGAACTGGCGCTTTGTACCAATCTTAGTATCATGTCGATCGAAAACTGTCCGCTAACTCAAATCCCCGCGGAAATTGTGGCCGGTGGACCTTCTTTGGTTATACAATTTCTTAAAATGCAGGGACCTTATCGATCTATGTAAGAAGTTACTGTTGTAAAGAATATTTAGTTTTGCTTATGTGGGGTTGTTTTTAAATTATGTTACGTTTCTAAGTTTGTCATGTTTTATTTGTATAAAACGATTGTAATGAAAGAATATGAATTACAATATTTTATTATATTTGACGATTTTGCCGATACATTGAAATCAAAATTCAGCTTAACATAAAAGTTGTGTCATTTATTTATTCTATGTTTTTGTTACATAACAATTTTAATTTTATTATTATTAAATTTCATGAATACTTAGATTTTTAAAAATCATTTTTATCTTTCATTTTTTTGTATTTATTGATTTTTGTTGTGTCTGTTTTATATTGTGATTTAATACAAATTGGAATTTAGTTACAATTATTTTTATTGCACTTTCATTATTGTAGAATAAACTCATATATACATCTGCGAACGGTGTATTGTGAAAGTTCTATAAAAGTCTTTTATATTCGTCTACGGTTTTCAGTGTTCAATATTCCTGTATACATATATATGATTCCAATATTTAAACGTTCTTTCATATTCTCTTTAGTACTTCTATTTTTTTATGAGTAGATTGATTTTTTATTTTCAATAAAACAAATATAGATGTATAGAATGCATAGGATATTTCATTTTCTGTTGGAATGTGAGTAATGCATCGTATGTTTATTAATGGAAGTATTATAAAACTATGACAAAATCAATTAAAAACGTAGCTGTAATATCTATACGTATTCGTAGATTAGTCTGATATACAAAACGTATCATTGTTAAGCATTTATCTTAAATAATTTTGCATTGAACATCGAAATAAAAAGTATTTTTTTATTATTTTGAATATTGGCAAAATTTTTTAACATTTACAAAATTATATAAATCGTTGATGTTTAATATACTAATTACAAAAACATAACTTATTTATGAATGTAAGCTGCCATCCAATTTTCATGTGACATATTTCGAACAAAATTTGCATGTATTTAATCTTTAATTGGTAATCAAGTGAAATATTTTGATTGTCAATCATTTCTGAGTGAAAATACTCCGAATAATAATTAAAATATGACATGAAAATTGAATAGAAAGATTCAATTAAATTCATCATTTGTCTGCGTTAATTGCGCATGATTTTTAAATTTACTATTAAGTTATTTTTATATTCAACACTTTTCTTTCATAACAATCGTTTAACATTTATTCAAAATTTTAAACTTGATTTAATGTAAAAAATGTTTGTTAAATGCATTAACTGTAATAACGTAAATGGCGTAAACAAGTGAAAATATTTTTTTAATTTGCATTTCATTAGAATTTATTATTAAGATGAACATTCAGTTTATAAACAAACAAGTATTAAAACATGGAATTATGATCACTTTTAAGTATCAAGTCATATTACATGCAAATTAATATTTTCATATTAATTAATATGACAGCAAAAAGTATAGAATTATTGATAAACCGATATGGATGAGAAAATTTGCAATAATCCAGGATAGATAATATTTTATTTTTATTTTGCGACAAGCGGATTGAAAGGAACATAGTGTTTTGGAATTATTATTTATAATATATTAATCTGATTCTATTTTACTATAATTCTTATGTTGGAAAAAATATTAATTTTATTATGATAATTAGTTAAAGTAAAGTTACTTTTTATGTATGCATTTAAATCAAAAATCGTTTATTATATTATTATACTTTTGAATGATTTTCAGTCTGTTTTTTATTACTGAGTGATGCATGGTGTACTTAATCAACAATCGATTTTTATCATATTAATTAATATGTTATTTTACTTTATAAAAAAACTAGAATTTATAGAGTAACTAATTGGAACATTCACTGAATTGATTTCTACTTGCTATTGCCAAAAGAAAAATCGAATTAAAATGTTCAAAGATGTACTTGGCAAAATCGTCCACTCAAAGGGTCAACGTTTAATTTTGATTTTGGATAATATTACAATATTTTGATTAAATTACTGTTTTGCAAACATATTTTGAGAAAAAACTGTAGAAATTAAAGATATATTCAGTGTTTAATTGAAAAATTATATAAAAACGAAAAAAGTTATACAAATGTTAATGCAAATTTATAAAAATAATATATAATTTATTGTAACAATTACAAAAAAACAAGGCAAAAAAAAACGAAAAGTTGTACATGTGCATTGCAGTTTATGGAACTAAACAAATAAAAGACAGAAAAATATATATAAAAAAAGAACTTTTAGACAAATATTCAGTCATAGTAGTACTGCTGTGTTTATTTGTAGACTTTTGGTTGTCTCTGAATGACAGTCTAATGGAGATATACAAATTTTACTTTGTTAAATTTTACGTTCATACAATTAGTCTACAACTGTCAATTTTAGCGTATAACCCGAGCACAAATATAGATGTCAAAGTGTCAACGTTAAAATTCGAGAACAGTTGGAATTGTATTATTTTGATTTTAGTTTAAAAGGGTTTTTAAAAAGAGATTTTAATGTAAGCAAAGATATTTTTTTCAATTATTATATGAGGACAAACATTAATAAATAATTATACATTTCAATGAATTGTAAATTTCTCACCTGTTTTTTGAATTATAAAACGAAAGTTGATGTAAAGTAAAAAAAGATAAAAGTGTATGATTTAACAATTATATGGGTAATTATGGTATACATTAAATATATTAAATAAAAATATCATACAACTCTTTGTGTTCATTAAAATCTCTTTTAATGTAGAAATAAAAGTCTGATGTTTTAATAAATTATTCAAACGTTTACTACTAATTGTGTCATCTGATTGTCATTAAAATGACAACACACAAATTGTCTACAAGAATGCGATATTTATGGTGCCGAAAATTAAATTCCATTGAGATTAATTATTTGATGTTTTACAATAAATTTTTCATTTTAACGAATTCGTGTGGGAGTACATTTCAATAAAAACTAAACAAATCGTATAAAAGATAAAATAATAATTAAAAGAAATGATACACACACAAAGAGATATTTTTGAATGAAATTTTGAGCGCATATTGTGTGCTGATGTCTTCGACTTTCTCTCAATGTAAATTGTACATCACTGCATTTGTAATACAGCGTAGGATTTTCTATCTGGATCGAAGATCTATTGCAACCTATTAGTCCGTTATGTAGTTTTAACCAAAAAACGTCCTGTTGTCCTCAAATTTAGAGAGGAGAAACATACAAACCAATCATGTGATTACGAATTGAAATGAATATGCCAAGAAGACACTAATGAAAATCAATAGCACATTGTACCAGAAGTTGATGAATGCGAAAAATAAACTTTTAAGAGATTATGTCAATAACTTTTTAAATTTCATAGAAAATAAAAATGTACAATTATTCTTGTAAAGTAGTTATACGCTCAAATTGAACACAACCATAAAAAGCAACATTTATTTTGTTACTGTTAATTTCGATTTTCATAAAAGAAGTTAACTTTAAAAGTTACTGACATTGTCTCGTCGCACTACTTATGGGTGCAATATTAAGTGTACAATTTACAAAAAATGTATTATTATTGTAATTCAATGTATATTAATTAAACTGATTACAGTACATATTTTGTCAAAATGTTTTCGATAACAATCGCGCACGTGACGACATCAATCGAAAACATTATTAAATAAAATTGTATAAATATTTCTAAATATACAAATGTACCGACTTGATTTGTATTATTTTCCATGTTATATCACTTAACATTTAAAGTAATAATTTATGTTATATTTTAAATAATAATTTACAGAATGTTTTAGTTATTTACAAATTTTATATTTATCTACAGATTTTCGTTACAATCATTTATTATTATTTATTTGCATTGATGTTGAAATTTACGTGATATTTTGCTTGGTTTTTTAACAGTAAAGCCTGTGCTTTTTATTTTCTCATTATCAAATGTAGGCAATTTTGCCGTCGGAGTTAAATCAAATTTTACACGCTTTCTTTGCGTAGATACACATTTTTTCTTTTTTTCAAAACATTTTGATTGTAACAATGTTTTTGCAGTAACAAATGCTGATGGTGTTTTTCCATTTGTATATTCAAGAATTGGAAATTCGTCGGAAAATAATTCTTTTACACTTGCAGAATCTAAATTGTCGTTTGGTATGAATTTTGCATTTGAATCAATGCAAATATTAGGATTTTTTCGAAATGACATATGTTTATTTGAGTTTTGCTTTTTTAGAAATATAGTGGAAACATTTTGTTGTTCTGATTTAATACTGTTTAATCGTTCGGAGTTAATAATGTTAGTTTTCGTTTCATCAATTTCCAAATTGATATCTGTTGAATCCATATTATTGCATAGGTTATTTTCTTTAGCAATTTTATTTTGAATATTCGATGATGTAGTTGTTGGCTTTTTCGAGTAATTATTTAAAAATAATTCCATACAATTTATATCTATTGGCGATTCGTTATTCCTTGTACTTATGTTTGAATTGTTTTCAATTGTATTATGATTCATTGCAAATCCGATTGCTTCTATTTTCTTATTGATTATTTTAACGTCTCGTTGAGCACGTTCGATTTCTTTCTTCAAACTGAAAAATAACATGCAATTACATAAAACTAATATTAAAATAATTATAATTCAATCACATTTAATTAAATTATTTATACAATATCATAATTGATAAGTGTTTAATTTATACTAATTGCAATCTTACAATAGAGTTTCTGCATCATCCTGAGATAAATTCGCGAGTTCCACAGTAGCATCTTTTATTTGTCGTTTCAATTCGTTTTCGGTTTCCATATTTTTAATTTCGTTTTCTAATTGTTCAATCTTGATTGTTAAATTGTAAATTTCTGGATGCTGAAGAACTTTTGATACTATAATAAAGATAAATATTGTAATAATTATTCAAACTATTAATTTTCTGCATAAATATTGCATAATAATTTAATATTGATTATCAATATATTTAGTTGTTGATTATTTACCGAGTATTTTTCGATGATTTTCGTATTCAGAGTTGAAACAATCAATTAAACATTCCGTGTTAATATTAGGAATATGTTTTGCCAAAAAAGCGAAATCATGATTATTTGAGAATGAAAATATTTCGTTACATATTTCGTCTTGTAATTTCCATACTTCGGCTTGCAGCATATCCTATTTAATAAATTCAGTGAAATTTAAAAAACAATGTTATTTTAAATATTGTTGCTATAGACTAATAAAATGAAATACAAAATGGTAAATAAAATACATAATATAAATAGATGTTAATATGAATCTTACCAACTTATGTTCTTCTTCCCGTATTTCCATATATTTGGATTGTAAGACTTGACTGTTTGTTTTAATCACATCATTCATTACTTTTAACTCTATAAGATTATTCATTACTTTAGCATCACTATTCATAATAGTCATTAATAAATCATCATTTTCCAGACATTCAAATTTGCTTTTAGAGCAATCTATAAAAAATATATTTAGTTTATTTAATAGTACAACTTTATTTTAGACGTGATATTCAAGAGCAAACATGGATTTAAATGTAATATTTGCATTAATAAATGTAACATGATGTAATATTACATATAAATACAAATAATTTTTATTAAATGTTTTCTCCTGAATGTAAATGCATACAAAATTTGCTGTTTACCTTTGTCTAAGTTAATATTGTCATTCATTTCAGTGCTTCTCTTATAATAAAAGTTGGTTATTGACTTTATTCACACAAAAAAGAGTAAAATAATTATTAATATTCTAAAGTTTTATGTTTTTTAAACAATATATATTATGTAGCTTATGTGTGTTCAAAAGTATTAAATAGTTTGTTTATACGTTACAGCAGCGCTTTAAACTACTTCGAATGTTATAAAAAACCTACTTTACCATTCATTGTTAAACGGATGAAAGGTAAATAAATGGCGGATTCACTAACGAACATTTGAATGTTTTAATAAAGAACAGAGAATCTATTTCACATAAGTCTGTCCTTTATTAAAAGAATCAAATGTATTTAGCTAATACGCCATAAATATCGCATGCCAATAATTATTTTATTTGAATTTTTTATTAAAAAGAGTTTTATTTTTACTAAAAGTAAGTAATAAAAAAACGTACAATTATTATACACATAATAAACAATTTTCAAAGAAAAAATAAAACTAATTACTTAAAATAAATGAAATAATTTATTTTATAAGCAAATTTTTTTCATTTTTTTCATAATTCAAATAATTTTTCACAAATGAGCTAGTCTGTTTAAGCGGCAAAATTAATACATCATCTATGTTGTAGTAAAGTTTTCAATTATTTAGCTGCTTAAATGTTAAGGTAATACTTGCAAAATTATACATGAAAATATTTGTTCAACGTTATTTGTGTTAACTGACCCGCAGATTTTAGCAGTAATATACACTTGTTAAATGTAAGATTCAGTCTGTTATTTTGTCTGTTAGTCTTTGTTATACGTCAGTTTATATAAATTGCAGTGTTAAATTTCATGTGTAATCTTTAATTTTTGCAATTACAAAATCGAATTATGCAGTGTTTCTTATGTAACAGTGATTCATTTATTTCTACAGAATTATTGATTTCTTATGAATATAATATGTTCAAACACAGGAAAAATTAGTTGTGGGATCCTCAATTTAGTAATGTGAAATACAAATTTTATTTATTTTGTATATACACAAGTTCGACATGTGAAATACCCTTGCTAGAATTTTGCACTAAATTCTCACTCCAAAAGCGATGCCTCTGAAACTTTTTTTTTTAATTATTATGTAATTTTTATATAGTATTTTATTTTTTTCCGTGTAGAAATAAAGATTCTCCAAATGTATTTATTTGTATACTATTGACACTACTACTAATAACTTTGTCGATTTCACAGGAAACTTTTTGTGTGTAATTAATATATAAAATTATTGGATTATTTTATGAATTAGAATTATTTCTAAATGTCCATAGAAGAGTAAAGTATGTATATGAAATTCGTATAATCTGTAAAAAAATGTATTATTAAAATATTGTTGTATCTATATAATTATTTAAATATTAGCTTTAATATAGTTAAAGTGGTTGTTGTGTTAGACTTAATATAAAGAATTGAAATTATTATGACTTTTTTATGAATATTTAGTATTAAATTATAATTATATATTATATAAGTGCAACTGTAAAAACAGACATACACATAAAAAATTCTTATTATATTTTTGGCAAAACTGTATCATAGAACGACGTTACGCAGATTGACGACATTCACTCAAAACCGATTTTGAAAATGAAGTTATATGCACGACTCCGTGGCCTACTATTTTTGGAGGATATTGATAGTTTGGAAAATCGACAATAGAAAATTCTGCGGTAATATAACACGACAATACAAGGACAACACAAACCCTAACGGATGAAAATATAGAATACAATTTTATATTCTAAATATATGCCATATTGCCGCAATCTAACTAATGTATATATAAAAATGAATCTATGTTTGTTTCTTTGTATGAGCATCACGGAAAATATACCGAACCGATTTGAACCAAATTTTGAGGGAATATAGCCTTAGGCCTCCAAAGTATCTTAGGTTTTATATTTTTGCGTTATATATATTTGATGTTTAGAAAAAACAAGTTTATGTCATAGCTTCATCACTTGGAGGGGGGGGGGGTGTTATAGAGATATCATAAGGATGTCATAGGCAGATCATAGAGGTAATAGGACGGGTTCATAGGGTGTCCATAGGAAGCCCATAGAGGGACCATAGGAGTATCTTTGGTGGAACTAGGAATTTAGTCAGGACTCATACACGGTTATAGGGAAGGGATCCTAAGGTTTTGCCTGGGCGAAGTCGTGGATTTAGCTAGTTCTTCATTCGTGCTTCAGCTTGCAGCTAGCTTCTGGAACTGACTTCCGAAATATAACTTACACAAAAAACAAGTCTTTTTTTGTACTTGGCCAGAGACACTACCGTGTCTCTTGATAAGTTATATTTTGGTTAGAATAGTTAGACCAAACCAATAACTGAACTGATCAGTTCGTCGAATGCAGCTGAACGAAACATATCAGTCGTCGAGAGCGGTTTCAATGTTTACTGTTCAAGCGCTCTTGACGAACTGCTTAGTTCTTCTTAGCTATGATGGCTTATATAAGTAGCCATCTAAGCTTATTCTACGTCTTATTGCCTCACTGCGAATGTTACGATTGGTGCGTTGTTAAGAAAAGCTGTTTTCTTTTATATTTCGACGCCTTAGTCGAAAAAGGGGATATCTTCCATGTAAAAAGATAGGAGACATCCCCTTTTTCGAATAAAGCGACGATTTGCTTTATTCTGTCTACAATAAAGTAACTTCCCAATGTATTTTTCTTGTACTATACGGAATTTCAAATAATGCTATTTTCAAAATTATTTAAGGTAACGTGTTAGGGATCATATGGGCGCCATAAATCGTAAGCGTTTATTAGGAATGATCTCTTATACTGCTTAAGGTGGTTCTTGAAGTCTGCTATAATGGAGTTAGTTTCTTTTTAAACTACAATTTTATGAAATTGAATTAAATATTCTAAAATATATCATTTGATTCTTTGATTCTGGGAGAATATTATGGTTAAAGAAAAATTAATTTTCAATGTTAATTTTTGGCTGCGTAACCAACATTGTTTTCTCGATAATATGTACACGCAGAACAGAATTAATATAAAAATTTATGTTTAAAATTGAAAACTTACTGAACTTTCAGTAATATAGGGACGAATGCAAAATTTCGCGAAAAATTACTGAACTTTTAATGAAATATTATCGAATATTTATGAAACATTTGTAAAAACGCAATAATTTTTATTGAAAAGTTCAGTAATTTTTCGCGAAATTTTGCATCTGTCCCTGTATTACTGAAAGTTCAGTAAATTTTCAATTTTAAACAATAATTTTTATATTAATTCTGTTCTGCGTGTAGAAAATAGAAAAAACGGTGTCGGTTACCCAGCCAAAAGTTTACATTGAAAATTAATTTTTCTTTAACCATAATATTTTTCCAGAATCAAAGAATCAAATGATATATTTTAGAATATTTAATTCAATTTCAAAAAATTGTAGTTTAAAAAGACACTAACTCCGGTATAGCAGACTTTAAGAATCACCTTAAATAGCAAATATCTGTTCAAGTAGTATAACACGTTACCTATAGTAATGTTGGAAGTGTTATTTACTACGATTCCATTGTAACGTTGCTTCAACTTATGAATATCAGCTAATGGAAAGTTGCAGCAACGTTGCAAAAAAGATATTTACACTTTAATGTTTTGAAATGTTGCTGCATCGTTACAGTGGACGTTCGTAAGTTATCACAACAAGTTATAAAAACATAAGTAATAGCAACGTTTATATAACAAATTTTTGCTTATTGTGCAACGTTGTGGAAACGTTGCACAAACATTGCACGAGTGTTCGAGTTTGTAAATATGTTATACTAATTGTATAGATTATAATGCAATATATTGTATAAACATTGAATTATCACTTTAATAGCTGGATTTTTGGTTCCGTGTGCAACATCAGAAGATAATTTAAAAAATATATTTTTCGATATTAAGAAACCATAAGAAACCGTAAAAACTATTAGTTTGTCTAAATTATTATTTAATACATATATACAACTAGCTGAAGCCCCGGCTTCGCCCGGGCGAAACCCTGTGACGCACTACCTCTGACTGTATATGAGTCCTGACTAAATCCCTGGTTTCACTCGAGATACTTCTATGGATCCTCTAAGGGCTCCCTATGACCGCCCTATGAACCTCCTATAACCCCTATGATCTGCCTATGAATTCCTTATGGCATCCCTATAACGCCCCCCCCTCGAAGTGATGAAGCTATGACTTTTGAAAAAATGTTTTTTCTTAACATCAAATGTATGCATCGTAAAAATATAAAGCCGACGACGCTTTTGTGGCGTAGGGCTATATTTTCTAGAATTTTTTACACTTGTTACGATAAATAGATGTCCTTATAAGGGCCAAAAATGGCCCTAATAGGACATCTATATTTTCAAATTTGGACAAAACACGTGTATAACGACTATCAAAAATCAAGGTATGGCTACGGCATGATTACCTGGTCAGCGCCCGGTGGGACAGTTCACGTTAACCATGACGTGGCTAAACTTGACTTTGTTTGCGTTTTGCAGTGAAATATCCTAATACGAAATTTTGGTCAGGCCATATCAATGCCAGGCGTGACATAAGTGTAATAGGCGGATTCGATAATCAGGATGCCTTGTTGGAACCATGTTCGGCCTTATTGGGGCTATATTTGACCATCTAATGACCATATTTAACTTTAATAATGCCACCCGAAATAGAAAAAAGCTTGACAAATATAAAATTGCGATATACGAAGTAGTTTTTGAAAAAAAATTCCCGATTTTGAACACCCCCACTTAGGCGGTTGTCAAGGGCTTGTCAGGGGGTTTTCAGGAGGTTTTCAGGAGGTTTTCAGGGGATTGGCAGGAAGATTTCTGGAAGTTTTCAGGGAGTGGTTTGGAGTTTGTTTTCGAGGTTGTGCGAAGGTTTTCAAGAGCTTCTCAGAAAATGTTCAAAATAAAATCAAATATGGTCTCAATATGGACCATGTTTGTCAAGCTTTTTTCTGTTTCGGTTGTCCTTATTAAGGCCAATATAGTCTCAATAAAGTAAAATATGGTCACATTAAGGCCAAGTATGATCCCAATAAGGACCATATTTGTGAAGCTTTTTTTATTTCGGGTGGCCTTACTAAGGCCAAATATGGTCCTAGTAAGGTCAAATATTGTCTCATTAAGGCCAAATATAATCCCAATGGGGGCCATATTCATCAAGCTCTTTTATATTTCAAGTGTCCTTATTAAATCAAATATGTTCCTCTTAAGGCCAAATAGGGTCCCAAGAAAGACCATAATAGTCAAGCTTTTTTCTATTTCGAGTGTCCTTATTAAAACCAAATATGGTCACAAGCAGGTCAAATATAGCCCCAATAAGGCCAAATATGGTTCCAATAAGTTATCCTGATTATCAAATCCGGCTATTACACTTATGTCACGCCTGGAGACCGATTCAGCATTATCATTTGTGACTGAAGTCACATGTGGCACATATAATTTGTCTATAAGTAAAATAACTTAAGTCGCAAATGACAATGCTGAATCAAACCCCAGGCATTCATATGGCCTGACCGAAACTTCGTATAATTTTGCAATGGTATTCCACTGCAAAACCCAATCAAGGTCAAGTTCAGCCACGTCATGGTTAACGTGGATTGTCACACCGGGTGCTGACCAGGTAACCATGTCGTAGCCATACCTTGATTCTTGATAGTCGTTATACACGTGTTGATACTTGATTGTCCACATTTAAAAATGTAGCCCTTATAAGGACACCCATTTATCGAAACAAGTGTAAAAAATCCTAGGGAATATAGCCCTAGCCCAGAAAAGTGTCGTCGGATCAGGGATGGGCAGCGTTCATTATATTTCAATAATTATTACAAATTGCATTACAATTACGACATAATAAGTAATAAGAAACTATTCATTACACATTACAAATGTAATGGTTGATGAAAAACTAATCATTACACGTTGTAAAAGTAATGGTTAATGAAAATCTTTTCATTAGGTACTACAAAAGTAATGGTTAATAAAATATATTCCATTACATATTACAAAAGTAATAGTTCATCTAAAACTTTTTATTATGCATTACAAATTAATGGTTAACCCTTTCAATACCAAATTATTTTCAATAAAAATGAAAAGATTATTATAAAGTCCTATACAAATTCAATATTTTCAATGAAAAATTTACCTTTTCTATAGATGTATGATTGATTAATCGTATAAAAGTGAGCACAAACATTTTAAGTTCAACTCGACCTCACAGCCCCCACCCTTGGGGGTGGGGGCGGGGGCAATTTTAAAATTTTAAATGAGAACCCTCACTTTTGTTACAGATTTAGATTCTCCGCCTCCAAATACAAAAGTTTTGTCTGAATCATTTTTTCCGATTCACGATAGATTTCGCTGTAATCGTAAAAATATTGTTTTTTGATGAATCCGGAAGAAAAATATGAAACCGCTCAAATATCTCGAGACAGTCCGAACGAATCGAAAAAACGATATTGGTCGAATACAAATCCTTTTTGGATGAGAGAGAGTAAAATTCAATATCCGCAGAAATTAAATGTTTTGGCAGGAATTTTGAACAATCAGTTAATAGCACCATTTTTTATTGATGGTAAACTTAGTGCTGAAAAATACAAAGCCATGCTTCGAAATAAAATTATTTCAGCAATAAGACAAATTGCTGGAGAAAATTTCACCCAAACATGGTTTCAGTAAGACAGAGCAGCACCGCATTTTGATCTCAGTGTTCACAATCATTTAAACACAGTTTTTCTGAATAGATTGGACGAAGAAGAACAATTAAATGGCCAGCTAGGTCTTCAGATCTTACTCCCATGGACTTCTTTTTATGGGAATATCTCAAGGATAAAGTTTTTAAAACTAAACCCCTTGATTTAAATGAACTGCGTCAAAGAATCATTGATGAATGTGATTTAGTTTCTCCACAATACTTAACAAATTCTGTTGAAGCATTTTATCATCGACTTGCTTATTGTCAAGAACAGAATGGGGGACAGCTTGAGCATCTAATTTGATTCGATGTTTTCCTTCCAGATTTTAAAGTTGCTTCCGCCCATACCCCGGCAGTGAGGGGTGAGTTGCGTACCGTTGGATAGATCTTCTAAAAAACGATTACAGCGAAATCTATCGTGAATCGGAAAAAATGTTTCAGACAAAACTTTTTTATTTTGAAGCGGAGAATCCGAATCTGTAAAAAAAGTGGGCGTTCTCATTTAAAATGTTTAAGTTGCCCCCATCCCCAGGGGCGGGGGGGGGGTCGAGTTGGGTGCCGTTGGATAGGTCTTCAAAAAATATTCAATACATGTTTTTTCTTTTCCTCGTTTGACGTGTATTTTTCGAAGTATTTGACCGTCCCCTAACTTTTTTGACACCCTGTTTATAACTATGAATACAGATATACAGAAATATAATTTTGATTAATTATAATTGGTTTAGATCAGTAAAATTATAATTTTTACAGTTATAAATTACAATACAACGAATATGGATATATAAATCATTCAAATAGCCATTACGTTATTGTAACTAAATATATTAAAATTATTATAAGATATATTGAAAGTTTACTTTAAGTACATGATAGAAATGTAAAGCTTAAAATATATCTTCAGTATCTCTGTAAACACATTTACAGCGTCAGAAGCACCCAATAATTCCCCAAAGATACGTTTCAAATATTGTCCAATTTTCACACAATTTTTAAATGTTTGAATTGAGTGACTCTTTTCAAGTATATATAATTTATCAATAAATTTCTAAAATTAATTAAATTTCGTTAATTGAGAAATAAACTATATTTAAATTATTTTTTCTGTGAAAGTAGAACATGAAAAAATTAGAACATACTTATAATTCAATGAAAGATTTTTTTAACGGGGTCATTTCCTAATTATTTAATAATTAAGTAACTATAAAATATAATTCTAATATTTTCTTCCGTATATCTTATTTTTTTACTTTGTTAATACGGAAAAAAGTATTTCATTAATTCTTATATTTGTATTATGTAATGAGAAGTATGACGCTAAGCATTTTTGTAGTGTGTCAAGGAATTTTTATCATTAACCATTACTTTTGTAATGTGGAATGAAATATTTTTGATGAACCGTTGATTTTGTAATATGTAATATATTTAATTTTATTATACACTACATTTTCAATACGTAACGGAGAGTTATGCGTTCAGAATTACTTTTTTAATATGTAATAAGAGTTTGGTATTCAACTATTACTTCAATATTAACCCTTCACGTACTGACGGCCGAGCGCCTGGTCAGTATCCAGGAATATTTCAGGTATTTTTTTTGCAATAAAAATGTTAGTGAAATAAAAAATACATATACATAGTTGTGAAGATAGTTTTCAAATATATTTGTGATTTTTTCATTAAATTATGCGCAACCGTTATTGAAATATCTTAATTTGAATAGGCCGTGGATACTGGAGCGTAGGTTGGTATCTGATACCGACTTGGGCGCTGAAGTGTTAAGTAATAAAAAGTTTTTCATTAACCATTACTTTTATAATATGTAAAGTATTGTATAGCATTACTCATTACATTTGTATTATGTAATAGAAAATATTACATTAATCGTTTGTAATGTGGAATGGAATTTTTTCATTACA
>JABFPJ010002350.1:0-20009 GCA_022817425.1 Gryon sp. ZL-2020
TTTTTTTTTTTTTTTTTTTTTGCAAATTCCACATTCGTATCAGCATCGTTATCATTCTTAAAATCATCATCATTAATATAAACTTCGTCATCGTCATTAATATCATTAGTTCGTCCGTTTGTCTAAGAACATCGAATCTTTCTCTTCCCATTTTTTTCGCTTATTTCTTCTCTGAAACTGTCACCGTTCTGTAGGCCAAGCAGCGAAAGTGCATAGCTGCATGTAGTTGCAACTTGCCAAGCTGCTGTAATGCATAATGGCGGGTAACGAAAAGAGGGAGAGAATCCTGTTATGTAAGCTCTTATATTAAAGTCCTTTCTTAACGCACAAGTGTCGGCTTAATCTCAACGACGCGCTTGTCGTTACCCCCACAGTTAGGATTTCCTTTGAATTAACAGAAAAAAAAAAACAAACAAATGTATGTTTCATTCAAATTTTCATTTCGTTTTTTTTTCCATCTTCATTTTATCTATCAAAAAACAATTGTTATTCACAATCAAAATTATGTAAGTTGAAATGTTGTAATTTTGTTTGATTAATTGTAAATTAATGTTCTCGACTAGACAAAACAAAATCATATTTTGCATATTATTAATTTCAGTTTCAATGAACAAATAAATAATCGTGACAAATTAATGAAAATGTATTATTATGTAATTTAATATCATTTAACTTCGCAATCGCGGTATTTTGATTAAAATAATAATAATTGCCAAACTGTTTGCTCTAAGTCAAACGAGTTAGTGGATATATATATATGATGTCTTGATATTTTGCAATATCGAGGGTAAAGTTGTTAAGGAGGTTGCACGGGACAAACAATGTGAGATTGGCTGGCTTGTTAATGGATGTTAACCATGTTTGTTGAATTGTGTTACAATGTTTTGACTCGCCTTCTCTATGCTTACAATTTTATTAAGATAATAATTCCTCCCAGCAAATAGCGAGTAGCAACGCTCACTACGTTAATCAACGTTATCATAATAGACTCGTGACACAAAGGTGTATTTAAGGTCTAGTAGGTTCTACATTGTTTACCAGTTTTATATCTACAAACATTATGAAAAATATTTATTTAAAAAATCATTTTATAAAAGAAACATCGTATTACTTGTCAAAATTTAAAATTTACGTTTGCTTTAAATGTCAAAATCTTTTGATCGATGGAAAACATTTTTTTCTTATTTTCATTCTTAGTAATTATTTTGTAGATTACGAATTCTAAAATGAATCATGTGTTATATATCGAAAGTATGCTATGCAATAATGTAATGATTTCAAATGTAAACTAAATGTGCCCGTTAAAAAAAATAATATGGGATTTCATGATTTATTACTGCTGTGTCATAATGTATTTTTATTATTCATTAAATTGTAACACATAAGATTACTTGCATTATGTCCAATAAAGGATTTATATTAGTTCTTGATCAATAATTTCATCATTCTAATATTTCATTTCACAAATCAATAACTTCTGGCTATGATTATGTTGTATCTTGTATTATTGTACTTTATTCATTAACATTCCAGTATATAATTGAATTCATGGATTAATTTTTATATTAGATTAGATTTTTATATGTAATGGTATACTGAACAAAATTAATAAAAGTAATACAATATAGTAATAAACATTATTAGAGACTAAAAAAGTAAACTCATAATTCAGATTTTTTCAGCTAATCAATTGAATTTGAATTTTTATTTTGTTAGTTAATTTGTCACCTTTAAAAGCAAAAGCATGTTTGAAAACGTTGTCGTTAAATAAGTGCTTTATACGGCAAAAAGGCAGTCCTTTTGAAAATTTCATTTATAATTACAATTCACGACATTCACAAATACATTCATCGTTATTAAATAACCGTCAAGAAAAATCGTCATTGAGACATTCAATGCAAATGATTTTACCATGACGAACGTTTTTTTCTTTATACACTTAGATTTGACATATTATTAAGAATATATAGATATTGCAACATTCTTTCTGCACAATTGTATATACAAAAAAAAAGTTCTATAGCATATACGAATCAAAACGTTTCGTGTCATGTATTCAAAAAATGTCTATACCAATATAATACAAATTTCAAGTTTTTTTTTAATTTTGTCCCTATATTTATAGTAAAATTTACTTTATTTATATGGTACTTTTCCCTATAATTTTATTAAATAGCAATAAATTTGTGTGTGTGTGTGTGTGTGTGTACACTTATACATTCAATGCATTAATGAGACAAAAAAATACAATTTCGCGGTTTTTGTATTATTTTTATAAAAAAACCTTTAATTAACGTATACTCAAACAATTTAATTTAAAATTTAAATTGAATTTGTTATATTTTATTTTATAATTAAATATTTGATGATGTATGTCATATAATTTTTATAACATAAAATTTTTATAAATAATTTGTATTGTTAATTTTTTGCGATTGAACTTGATCGATTACTTTATAAGTGGACAAGATATAATTATTAATGAATGGAAAAAACAAATGACACACTTGTCGTTGGTGTGCATAATATCGGAAAATGAATTGTAAAATCTTGAGATTTTTCCAGCGTGAGAAAATGTATTTTCCAACAGCAAATTTTTAATTCGATGAATACTTATATGCAAATTTGACTTTTAAATTTGCGTTTAAAAAGTCTTCTGAATTTTCAACAATATATCTGCTACATTGATATGCAACATCATTACATGTTTTTGTATTGTATTGTTAGTGCATAATTTTCTTTGAAAGCTGAAAAAAGTGAAACTAATTTTTTTTTGATTGATGAAATAATTAATTTTAATATACTTCGTAATTTCCATTCTTATGAAAGATTTTGTACTAAATATTATTTCACTGATGTTATTTTAGTTTTTTTGGTAATAATAAAGTAATTATATATTATGTTTTATGTTGATAATAGCTTCTGGTGTTAACAGTAAATGAGATATAAATTGTTTAAATTAATGGAATATTCAAGACGTAAAATGAAATCAAATAATTTCAAGCGTTATAAACTGCTGTTAAAGTTTAATTAATATATGAAAAGCTGGGAAATGTTGTAATATCAATTATCGAAATAACATATACTGCTAAATTAATAGTACGAGAAATGATTTTCCATTAAATTAATACTAGAAACAATACTTAGGAAAATTAGTGAATACAATTAACTTATTTTTTGTATCTCTAAATCCTTTTTTCTGTTTGTATGACAAGTTTTTACAATTCTTTTCATTTATTACTGAGTGCATTTTAGTGTTATTTTGACCTGCTTCTTCAGATAGAAAATTGCTGAAATCATGCAATAAACTTTTGTCTAAAATAGTTTAAATACATTCTAAGGAACATATATATTTTTAACATAAAAATTTGTTGTTAAAATATTTTTAAAAAATCATGTACTAAATTGGTATTTCGAATTTGTTTATACAAATCATATTATGGTACTTGAGAGTATAAAAGTTAAATATAAACAAAATGCACGCTTGGTACAGATCGCACGCGCGGCGGCCCTCGTTGGGCGCTGATCGGTTGGCTCATTGATGGAACCGTTGCATAATGCAATTGTCATGATGCGGCGCGTTGCAGGCGTGTTCCCGCGACTAATACGACGATTGGAAAATCGTCATTGTGGATGAATGCTCACATAATCAAGATTACGATTCTCAGTGTCGAGCAAAAGACGACGATTTATGCCAACACTTCTCGAGCAAAGAGAACTGACCCAATAATCAAATCAAATAAAACGTGATAAATGGTCAATGATGAAATTGTTTGAATTGCGTATATTTCAAGTATGTCCATAAAATGGGAATGCAATTCTAAATGTTTATGTTGCATTTTTCGTTTTCACGCGTGTGCCCTCCGTGAATGAGGAAAATGGCATAGCATTAATAGATTCATAAAAACATTGTTAGAAGTCCAGTTAATTGATAAATAGCATTCGAAGAATAGAATTAACGTAAAATTAAGTTAAAATTATTCGAAAAATTAAAAAAATGTAAAAGAAAAAATTTAACAGCGTAATTGAAAATTTCATTTACTTCGGATTTTTAATTTTAAAATGCAAATCATTTGATTTACGACTTATTAAATTTGACATTTATTAACTTTTCTGAATAATAATCTTTTTAGAAAATCATCATACAATTTATGGATTGAGTATTTAACAGTAAAAAAAGTTAAATTTTTCTAATTTCTTTTAATACTTTTAAGATATGCAAAGTTAAAAGAATCTTAATACTTGACTAAATTTATTTGTATTTTAAAGTAAAATTGTTTGTTTAATAATACATTGGTAAAACCAGACCGATGATTAAGTTGTCCAAGTTTAATTGTAGATGCAAATTGTTTAGAATATTATTCATGATGTCAAAGAATTACTTTATGCCACCTACGATGAGTAAGGAATATTAAATGTTAAAAGTAACGTTCACTTGATCAAAAGTCGAAGTTATATTTATACTTAAATATATTTATTTCCACATTCAAAGTCCAGCTGTGTAATAAAACAATGAAAATAATAAAACTTTCTTTAACTGTAGAAATTACCATTCAAATATAATAAATTTATCATTTTTTATTTTTTTTATGTATATTACTTAATAAAAAAGGAATTTGATCATTTATAAATCGAGTTTTTGTATTCTAGTATTTTAATTAGTAATTTTTTTTTATAATTTGCAATTAAATGTAATTACGTTACTAAATTTTCCACGATAAAAAATATGTCAACTATAATGTAAATGTTTTTTATCGCAATTATGTCTCAATTGTATTTTTTACTTTAAAAAAAGCAACACAAAAAACTCTCTTTTACTAGTTGAATTTTAAACAAATTACTATGTCTTATACGATTTTTCGTGTGACAGTAGATACACGCGGAAATATATACATATATATATTTACATTATCTTACTCGACGTGATTTCGATGCCTTTTACGGCTTAAAGGCAATGTTTTATTAAAATTAAATAATAATAAGTAGATTGATAATTTATTTATATTTATTTATCGATTTAAATTTTCGTTACAAAATCCAATTACATCCAAAAAGTTTATTTATTTTTTAATATAAGATAATGTTAACTTTTTTATATACACTTATTGCAAAAACTTGAATGATACTTCTTTTATTACAAAATGTTTCATCTGTAAAAAATACAAGAACAATATTTTGTTCTCAGAATCTTAATTATTAATTTTGCCAAATGAATTAAAAATTTTTTACATTATACTTTGTTTAATAAAGAAATAAATGATTTTACATGCTTTTTTTAATATTCATTAACTTTTTCAATAAAAGTTAAAAAGACAAATTTTTTAATTAAAAAGTGTTCATTTTCATAAAGAATATTATCTACAAAATATCTTCTGTTATAAGAAAACTTAGTAATAAATTAATGTATATCTTTAACTGCTTTTTAACTTTCAAATCTATCTTAATAATTTTGCTTTAGTTTGATGAATAGACTAGTTACGTTTGGAGTCAAAACAAAACCGACCAATTTGACAACAACTAGTACGGTGACATAACTCTCGTCTGCTATAAACACTTGTTGCTCTGTCACAAGATATCAGACTTAAAAAAAATCAAAGAATTAAAAGGGGAAAAAATATTGAAAATTAAAAGTATATGAATTAAAAATGTCAAGAAACATAAACAGGAAAAACGTAAAAGTAAATTCTGCGTGTGTTCGTGAAAATTGCAAAACTCGGTCTGAAAACCCGATACTCTCGATTTGCACATTGCCAAACTATCGCGTTACGTCGTTGCTTGCCTCACTTACCGGTTAACACCAAGTCACAAGCGAAAAGTTGGTTTAATCCAATAAATCACTTGGCAGCAGGGCACAACTTGCTTTATTTCTTTTCCGACTTTTAACTTAATTTCCGGGGACCAATTTCTTCTTCGCTGACTAAGTTCGAAGACAAAATTGCACAAACCGAAAAAATCCAAAATCTCTCAAGAAAGAAAAAAAAATGATATTATATATAAATAAATATATATAAAATAAAATAAAATGTCTGTCGCTTTTTTTGTGTGTGAAATCAAAGACAACGACACGTGCAAATTTGGTTCCGGCGCGAGCAATTTTCCGCGATAGAGACACGCAGGGTGCGGGAAAAATGTGGCGCGGAAATATTCGAATTGGCTGATTAAGTGGTGGACAACCGTCGTGCCGTTGTCTCCTGCGTAACTGCGGACTGGCAGATGACTGGTCGAGAGCATTGCTTTTAACCAACGCGCCATGTTGGTACCGCGGTAGCAGGGAACGAGGGGCCTTAGTCCCCTCCGCACATTAGTCTGCGCGCTCCTTCCCCACGACTTCTTCGTTGTCCTCGTCCTCGACGTCGTCCAAACCAATTATACAATGCAGAAGAACAAGAAGAAGAAGAAGAAAAAGAAACAAGAAAACGAAGAACAAGAGCCAAGAGGAATACAAAAAAATGAGAGAGAAGAACGATTGTTGCGGTTGATTAAGAGCGAAAAAGTAAGGAGAATCCCCTGGACCTTTGGGGGTGCCAGTGACACAAACGCTGAATCAGCCAGAGATGCCAACTTTGACCACTGTACGAATTCCAAATCAGTCGTCATTTCAATGTGGATAATGTGCTTATGGTTAATGCAAATTATTTACATACGTTCAATTTCATATTCAGCAGTGAAAAAAAGGCAAATTTATTGCTTCGACAAATGGATCTGAAAAATCATTATGTGAGTCAATAAACAACAGACTCACGTTTATTTTTTTTTCTACCATTATAACAAGTTTAATTTAGCATTAGTTATTTGAGTCTGATTGTATAATTCGAATTAAATGCAGCTACAAACTTTTCCAGAATTGCAATTTATTTAATCATATTTTGACACCCCTTTAATGTCTTGATATGATATATGATGGAATAGCTTTTATTACACATTAACTTAAAATGGTTAAGTCTCTATTTTCATATATGTATTCTTTGATATGAGCAAATTAAAGATCATACCGAATATTTGATTTTATTTGAGTTATAACAACGACAAACACTTTTATTTAAAAAATAAAGTTGAAAAAAGTTAAAAAATCACATTGAAAATGCATTTGATTCGTTAACAAAAGTCCCACATCAAATTTGCCCAAACATGTGTGAGAAAATCACATTTTTTTACCATTTTATTAAAGATGATAAAAGTAAATAAATTTTTTTTGTAATGTTTCACATAAAAAATATTTTTCAATTTAACACCAAAACATTAATTTTTATTATAAATAAATTACGCTGATATAATCCTTCAGTTATTCTCATTTAATGTTGTAAATATGTGGAGAACTTTTTTGTATAAAAAATATTCATTGCTAATAAAATAGTTAATGGAATTAATGATGAATAAACTCTTGTGGTTGGAAAAGTCAATAACACAATATGTTGATTCAATCATATAGAAATAACAATCCTATATGACATAAATTTAAAAGATTACGTGATGCACAGTACAGTGTACTATATAAAAATAACTTTATAAAAAATAATAAATATTGATTGTTAAAATAATATAATCAGTAAATTACATGGCAAGAAAATTTCATTTGACTTTTCATTAAAAATTGAGTCATTTTTTATTTTTGAACTGATGTTTTGATGAATTTTTAATAAATATTTAGTAATTTTTCATGAAAAGTTAAGTATTTTTTCGCAAAATCTTGCTCTTGTTCCCACATTACTGAAATTTGAGTGTAAATTATTAAAAAATTTTTGGCTGTGTAATTATTTATTTATTCGTTCTTAAAAAAATAAATATTATTAAATGAAAACAGAAAGAAAAACTATTAAAACATTAAAAAAATATTTCATTTAATTTTTAAAGTTATATTATTATAATAAAGATTCCACTTGTAACACACGAGCATTGTATTTTGAAAGCTTTTGTTCTCTGCATTTATAATAATAAATAGACAATATAATATTAGCACTGAAATAGTGACTTTATTGTAATTAGATCGGTATTGATCAAAGTGTAAATTCCAATAAAAATATATTAATAAATATTCAAAAATTACTTTTCACCTCATATAAATTTTACAATTAAATTTACAAATATACAAATCGTTGCAAAAATTATAATTTTTGCAATCATTTGCTAATGATATTCCAATGATGAGCCACTGACTTCAAATTTGATAACTTAAGGATAAATAATATATGACTCTGCAGCAGTTTGTCAGCGAGTTATTGACAATATATGCCATTTTGCATTGAATTATTACGTCGTTAACGTTTCATTCACGCATTATAATTGTTAACTAGCAAGTGTGATTTTTGTAACTCGCTTAAGTGACCAAAATTGCATAATTTTAATGTTTGAAATATTTCGGTGTCTTTTGGCAAGCAACAAATCTTAAATTCAAATGCAAATATTCAAACATCGCGTATTGGCTATACAATTTATGAACTTATTAAAATCGAACTATTTGAATAATAAAGCTAAATTGAACTGTCAATAAAATTGAAACCAAAAATATGAAAGACTTTTCGGTTGCCAAAATTTATGATAAAATGAAATATCGATGACTTAATAACAACTGGTAAGTTGTTACCTAGTCATAGAAGACATCAATTCATTATTAGCAAATGATGAATCGGATCATTACTAGCAAATCACTTTTGAGTCATGAATCGAACCGCTCGCAAATTGACGGCTTAATTTTTATGAGCAGGAATTATCAATGCATCAATGAAAAATCGCAATTTTTTAAATTGTATAGTATCTTTAAATTAAGGTCAACTTAAAAGTCTTTCATGCCTCTCCAATCTTATAACCCAGCTACTATTCCTTTCAATGCAACATTTATATTTTCGATCGCCAGTCTAATGTCATCTTAATGTCTATCTGCGTATCTTCATTCGGATCTCTGTTTTCTTAATGTATGCAATTTTTGTTGGAAATATTTTCTTGGTAAACATGACTTTAAGGTTTGATGCTGATGTTAAGATTTTATGATTCAAAATTTGCGATGGTGGTGAGTATTGTGTTAAAACATGATTTTCTGATTATAATAAATGTGATAGCAAATTAGAGGTCTCAATGAACTAAAATAAAATATACATTGTATGTGGAAATTATACTTAATTAAATATTCTGTTAGTACATAGACTTAATATTTTGCTTTATTCTACCGCATTCAAAAAGATAATAAAGCACAATTAAAAAGTTGGGGACAAATCATAAATAACTCATACATTAACTAAAATACAAGTATGCAGTGCATAAAAAATGTTTAATTATTGTATTTTTTGCTTCGATAAATTCAAGATTAAATACATTAATATTGACAATATATGATCGCATGCAAATATTCCATTCATTTAACCTTTATACTCTTTTTTTTTTGAATATCTTAAAATCATTCGCGTTAGCTATTTAACAGCTAATAGCACATGCGCGGTATTATGAGTTGTATTTTTGTTTTGTTTGTTAAATTACCTTTTAATTTAATTCTATATATTGTAAATTTTGTAAATGACCACAAAGGTCGTGACATTCAAATTGAAATTCGAATTAATGCATAGTTTTTATCGTAAAACCTTGGTTTTTCGTTATATTAAACTCATTTATATATATATATTTTTTTTTGTTGATTACAATTTGAAAGTTATTATCTCATTAATTAATTATAATTATACTTATTTATTAACGCTTAGTTTATAAATGTGCATTTGTATTTTTAATATATTGTAAAAATTACAATTATTTTACTTATTCAAATCATACAATCATAAAAAATACTTTAAAAGGAGAAAACATGTTTTTTTATTAAACAAAATAATTAAAAAAAATGCTAAAACATGCATGCAGTAGCATGCTTTGATTCCATGTACGATATGTAGCATTTTTGTTAATATAATTCGCAACTGCAGCAATCCAGAGCTTTATTATGCGAACTGAATAGACAAATACATTCCATTTGGTGGAATTCTATAATCGCCAAAATTAATGTCTTTTTGTTATAATAAATCTGTATTTTATTGTGCAGTGAGTTGATTTACCTACAAAGCGGGACATGAAAACAAAGCTTTGACGTCAAAAAGATCTTTGACTTAAAATTTAAAAGTAAAAGTTATTTGACTTTTAAATTACGGCCTTTTTTGTTCACTTGACCAAAAAAATTATTTCGGACTGAAACATAACTACGATATTACGAATTCTAGAAATCTCTCGATGTCAAGAATTTCCTGTGACATATGCAAAATACTTGCAATTTTACTAAATATTAGTGCAAATTTTTTCATTTAAGAAATAAAATTAGAGAAGAAAATATTAGAATTTTCTTGGGATTTTTTAAACTGACAATTCATTTCGCTTTCATTTCCATTATTTATATATATATATATATATATATATAATATGAGGCGCCATTTGTAATAATAATAATAATAATAATAATAATAATAATAACAATAATAATAATATGTTTCAAAAATACAAAAATACGAAAGACGTCATTTAAATGTTAGCACAATTATAATTCAAATTAAAATTTGAAACAGGCATGAATTATTGTTATAATAGCGTATTATCATAGTTAGTTCAACTTTTCATCTCGAATTTTATTGTAGTACTTAAATCGGAACGATAATTACAAATGTGCTGAATTTATATCGATGCGCAGCGATTCTGTCGTTGCTTATTAGCTGTTTTTTCTTGATCACTTATTTTTTTTTATTCGTTTACTTCTTCTCATTCAAAACTCGAACCCGATTGACGACTAGCTCGTGAAAAAACAGTCATTTGATTGTTGTTATCACAGAAACTTGATCGAAAACAATATTTAATCTTTTTCTGAAAAAAAGCGTGCACAGTCTGAGAAATAATCTCTAATATTGCCCAAGACATTTATGTTTTTATAATACTAATTTTTATATGTACCAAATACGATGATAATAATAGAAAAGAGTTAAATTTGATTTTAATAATCTTATTTATACGCGCACAATAAAGTTATATTAAAAAATACTCGCTTGCTTTCTATTCAAAATCTATAACAAATCTAAAATTATGAAGAAAACACTGGACTTTTGAGTAAAAATTTTTTTGTTTTTTCTTGACATTTTATCAAAAAAATAATATTTTTATTCGAAAAATTTTTAAAAAACGAAAATTGTCTTTAAAAAAACATAAATGTTTAATGTAACTTTGTCCTATATGTGTACCTTTTGCGATTTTTGTTAGCTTTTAAACTTTTTTTAATTCTTGAAACAAATAAAAAATATAAAGACAGCGATATTTTATAAAAAAATAAAATAATCAATTTAAATTTGTTTAAATGTTAAATAACTTTTTTACTGTGACTGCAATGCATGTACAAAATAATTATTTAGATTCCAATAAAACTTTGTTACAACAAATGTTACACTTTAATAACCGTGTAAACTGAACTAAGCACAAATTGTTTAAAAATAAAATTTAACTGGACAGTAAAAGAAAACTAAAATTATTATCAATTGTACGAATATTAGATGGCCTAAAGAATTCGTACGAAAGAATTGCTGCACGCGTATGTCCTTGGCCTGATGTTAGCTTGTTTGCTTTCGAGCAATACGATGGAACTGTCAATGAACCACCGACGCGTAATCTGCCACCTATAACGCCAACTGCTGATTGCAATACACTAATTCTTATCAATTGTTTTATATATCAAAGAAAGTCTTACTAAAAATGTAGTCATATTTACAAATTATTACAAAAATTTCAATTTTTCAGAATATTAAGATAAACTGTTTGTAATAAACAATATTCATCTTTCCTTGACAGTTTACAAGGAATAACCCAAACGAATGATGTAAATTTTGCCGAAATTAAACTTGAGTAACGAAAAAACAAGCTTCGATTCGGTTAAAATGAACCATGTCATGATGTTATTATTAATTAACAATAAATAAAAAAATCTATGATGTACTTGAAAGTATGATTAATCAATTGCGTATTAGGATGTTATGACTGGTAAAATTTTGGGCCGGAATCATGAAAGAACACGCGTCATCCAGGTACACAAACAAGCATGTTAATCAAATTGTAGTGAGTTGAAATGTGCCCAAAAAAGTAGGTCATTTTCATCTGATTGACTATTGTGTAGTGAATGTATACATATTTTCTGGAACAGTTTTGCAACATTTCTTAGTATAAGTTTAAAAAGTTGAATTAAAGTCTGTCATTCAGTCTTTTTTTCTGTTTGCGGAGATGTTACGTTACATAATGTATAGTCGACAAAAACAAATAAGGTGAGATTTATGTCGCACTTCTGGCGAGAACTAATTAAATTTTTTGACTGAGAAATTAATTGTATCATCATATTTGAATAGAACAACATTGTATATGAAGAATGGAATTTTCCTTCTCACAAAATGCTTGCGAAATAGTATATAATTATGTGTTTTTGTTCAACTACAGAGACTGATTTGTATAAAAATAAAATTGCATGTTTTAAAGTCTCAAGGAATGCTCGTCGAAGGTCTCAGGAGGTCGTTGCCAAAGTTCGAAGAACGTATGATTTTGCTAATCGAAGGTTCAATAAACATTCAATCAACGTACCCTCGGTTGACTTGAAATAGATTTACTGGAGTTTTAACATTAAATGTATACACTAAAATTCTACGTTTCTCTTGAAAATTTTCCAACTACTTTGTGTTCTGCATTTGTTTCATATGATGAATCAGCGGTAGTTTATTTTAATTAGCTGAACAATTGTCATCAAAGAAAAGAAATTCAGATTGTTCGGAATACTTTTTGTCTCAAAAAGAAATATTCAAAGTTTCGTATAGCATCAAAAAACAAGATTATTCCTTAAAGGTTTCATTTCTAGGTTTATTCATGTAATATAAAAAACAACTTTTTTGAAACGAGTTAAATGAGATAAGATACGTAAATATATAATGTTGATTTGTAAAATAACTTCATTTTTCACTTTTAGTAATAGAGCAATTGTAAAATATTAAATTACTTTATTTTTGTTCAATTATACATTCCAAGTGATGAAAATAAATTTTAAAAAAGTGGAATAACGTCATCTGATGTGAAAGTACTAAAATTCCTCCCTAAAACTCGTTTTCCAAATGGCACTGAAGTCAAATCATTTTTACTAACTATTTTATAAATACTGGATACCCTTCAGAATATGGAAAAAATTATTTATAGTGTAATAACATAAAAAGGATGTAAAATTCATTCCACTGTAGAAGTGGAATGATTTTAATTTAATTTTTTAATTTAATATAATTCGAAAAGCATCAACAATGATTATGTTTTTAAGTAGGCTGAAATGTGACATATAAATAATGTCAATTAAGACGACAGAAGACATTATTTCGACGGAGAAAATATCTTAAATGATAAAAAAACATATATTTATTTTTTTGCGAAATTGAACAAATATATTATGTGGATATAATTTTCTTATTTGATACACTAAATAGCAACATCCTATCTGCTGCAGGACACAAATGTATATTTTTTGTTGGAAATTTCTTCTTTTTTACTCTTTAACGTCATAGTTATACTAATTCTTTTAGCTATTAAAAATCATCGATTTTTTCGGCTTACGCATAATTTTTAATTAATTATTGAATATAACATAAAATATATACAAATAAACAAAAATAATAGAAATCCATTTATTTGAGTTTTATTTTTTCAATATATCAATCAAAAGATACTGCACTAATTTATCGTATTTATTTGGTTTATTAGTATTATTAAAAATGTTTTTCAATTTGACTGTTTAAGTGACTTGGGTAATTCCGTTTAAGTATAATAACAATTTGTGAGTTGTACGCAAAATTTTAGTTTCCACATATATGACAGAAACAGTGATCATAAAAAATAAGAACTAGCGTGACGCCATCTAAACCTTTATATGACTCGGTACTCTAAAATTCTTTTCAGTAGTAACTCTCATCAATGAAGCGCCACAACGATTTTAGTGCAGCTGCAGACATAGTTATTAAGTACTTAAATCGAATTATTGCTAGTAAACTAAGCTGTCAGATTCTAATTTTCTAACTTAGATACTCGCAATTATCTTCATAATCGATACATTTTTAATATTTTTGTACTTTCTATTATTTTGTTGCAACTTTTAAGTTCTTTTAAATTTAAAACAAATATTACTTTATTTATAAATTATAAAAAATATACTTAAAAATAGATTATTATTTATTTTCTTATAAAGAAATGTTCAGATTATTTGTATTAATTGTCTATCTCATTGTGTGAAAATATTTAAATAATTATTCTACATTAAGAAATAAATTATGTTTTGAGCAATGGAATTTTTCTTAATAAATATCATAGTACAGTTTAATGATCTTCAATAAATTTAATGCATATTCGCAAAAATATTAATATTTTATGACCGCCAAATATTAATTTACTTTCAATTTTGACTCCGCACTATTAAAATTGAACTTTTTATTCATAATCTTATATGTAATTGCTTGGATACTTGATGATTATGTGAACCATTTGAATTAACAATATTATTTCATAATCTATTACAAAAGAACATAACTGCCATGAAATATTGTATGTTAAAATTATATAATTCGATTTATTATATGAATTGTATATGAATATGTGTACAGTTAGCTTATTATTGAAAATAAACTTTTAAATTCTCCCAGTAAATGAATTAAAGTAACACTTAATGTAAAAGTAATTAAGGTATATATAATAAATAAATAATTTATAAAAAAACTACATATCACATAATAGTATGATTTTATTATGAAAATCAAAATTCTTGTGTAATATAAATCTCAAATAATTCTAAAAATTTCATTTTTTATATAAAAATGTCAAACAAAAAAACTTTTTAAATATTAAGGAATAGTCATTAAATTGTTTCTGTAATTAATTTTCGGACCTAATTTATCACTGTTAAAACTTTATCTTCCTTATTAAATATGTACAATCGTAAACATAAAAAACGAATCATAATCCTTATAGCAATAAAAAATAGAAAATGGCATTTCTTAAATATTTATGTATACATAAAAGAAGCATATACAATTTTAAAGTACTATTTACTTCTATATAGATGCACTTTTGATAGCGCTAAAAATAATTTCTGATCATCGCCAAGTGGAATTATTTGCTCGCAGGAAAAGTACACATCATCTCTCGGATTTTTACCAAAATGTTATGTTAATGACCGATGACCGCGCTCTTTTATTATACTGCTACATCCAATTCTCATTCACATCGATAGCTCTTTTTTTTCAAATTTGCATAAATGCGTGCATTTCTTGATGGTGCGTCAATAATAACTTTTCACCATCGAAAACGATGTTATTAAGTGATGATATAGGCAACCAGTTTTCTAGACTCTAATTTTCAATAAATAAATAATTCAACTTGTCCCAACTAATAAATGTTAATATTCATAAATCACAATAGATCAGAATCAGAACTAATCAGAATAAATATTTTCAATATATAAAAACAGGAAATATATATTCACCTTATACACAAAAGTGGTTAAATAAAATATTTACATATAAAAAATATTAAATGGAGAATAATAATAAAAAGTTATAATTAAGAATAGTTATATTAAAATAGGTAAAAAAGATGATGAATATCTATATAATATAAATTAATTATAAAAGAATATTTGAAGAATAGGGTCGAAAAAGGAAATGCTATATCAAATTTGTGCGTAGATTGCTGACGCGAAAGATTTGTCTATTCGCAGAAAATTTGTACAATCGACGCTCATCTGTTAAATGGAGTCGGTAATTGTGTTACGTGTAAACCTTATGTAACTGTCATAATTTGCAAGAATGCACCGACCACGACGTCTCGTAATCGGTAAGTGGCAGGTGTTGCAGGCTTTATAATATCCGCGCCATTATTTACTAAGAGACAAGCTCGATTTAAAAAAAATAACGCTTATTTTACCATCAAAACGCACATAACGAAAGCTTCAGGATTTTTTTAATCACACCCCCTTTATCCTTTTTTATGCACAAAGTTTACACTATTACCTGTAATTAAAGCAAAATAACTTTCCTGAGGCTGGATATTTCAGATTTCTTTGTATAGCACGAATTTATATAATATTATCCATGACAGGTCAAATTCTTAGCCGGATATATTTCGGCGAACTAACTTTTGACCTTTTATGAAAGGAATATTAAACAAGACATTGTATTTAAATTAACAATGATTATAAATCGGTTGAATAAAGCTACTCTGACCGACTTCCTACGTCATAAATTATTTCATTACTTTGTATTTCAAATAAATCGTTTGCTCAGACTTTATTATGTTATAATTTAACAGTGATAAGGATTTTCCTCTGACACTACAAAAACTAACAGTCGCACGTATTTCATTTTGAAACGCGTTGTTTTTGGCTTTGAACAAAGTTTTTATGAGACATCTAAAAATGTTTTGTAAATGACTACATAAATGTTTGAAATTAAAAAAAAATATTTTTGCTATGAAAAGTAATTTATGATTAAATATGGTATACGAATAATACGAGGCTAAAACTCAGGTTTATAGATTTTTTAACGAAAAACATTTGAAATAAAATTAATTGATTCTGGAAAGGAATTAACATTTTTCTGCATTTATCTGTATTAGAATACTAGTATTATGAGGTTATAAATGCTAAGAATTTGACTTTTACTGCACATTTCAAGTTTTCGAAACTGTATGGATGTATTTATAATTAGTGAAGAGAAATTTTATAACAATAGCTGTTATCATTATCATTTTATCGCTTTGTTTGACACTATATAAAGTGCCAAAGTGCCAATAAAAAGTATGTAATGGTTCAAGTAACATTACTGAAAAAACCTAATCAAATTATTACAAAAAAACTTTGAAAAATTTTATGATTCTAACTTTTTTACATTAATTATAAATTCATTCTGAAATTTTAACGATAATAATAATTACACAATAATTAATAAAATGATAAAATGAAAATCAATTGTATACATATAATTAAATTTAAATTTCTTATTGTCAAAGTATTGGAATTTTTTAATCATTGATAGAAATGTTTTAATAACTTGTTCCATCGTAACATATGTTTCCGCTAGACAAAAGTTGTAAATTGTGTCGGCTCGCAAATCGTATCACTTTACGTGCACGCAGGTTTTCATGATTTTGTGCACGTATAGGTAAACGCATTTTCTGTCGCGGTTTTTTTTTTTTTTTTTTTTTTTTTTTTGTCGTTAGATCAAATACAACAGGCAGAAAAAGAAAGGTCAGCAATTTTGTGCGCAGATCATACGTTGAAGTACGTCGAGTTAAGTCCATATGCAACGTCTTGTGATTACGTGCATAGCTTCTTAATCTAACGGGAAGCACAAGTTGGAGGACGATATGATGTTCTCATGTCCGGCAACGACGCTCAAATTTACGAAGTGAACAACTTTGGGCAACAAAATCAAAGTATTTTATCAGCTTCACGGAAAGCTTCATGATCTGAGTGTGATCTGCATACCCAAATCAGGAGGAAAACGCAAAATTCTGTGAATCAGACAATACGTGAAAATATTATTGCATTCAATTAATAAATCACACACGTTGACTGTAATTAATTTTAAACAAAAGATATTATTTTAACATTGAATTGCAATGACTGCAGAAGGTAATTTTTTCTATTTAATTTAGGATCTTATACAAAAACAATCTATTTTTATCGTCTGTAATTGTAATTGTTTATTACAAAATCTCAAAATTACAAGATTACTCTACGTTTTGACAAAATGATTAATCTTTATTAAAAGTATTAATTGTTATTACATTTGAAAATAATTATTTTTAAAATCAATTATTTTGAACAATATTTAGTAAAATATTAATAATTCTGTACATTAAAACAAAAATTTACATAATACATACACCAACACAAATTATGTAGATAAAAATGCTATTTTCATATTAGTTGGATGCATATCTGCACAAAGACATTAATTAAGAATAAAAATAGTTATTGTTAGTAAAAAATAGCAATTTTTTATTTAAAAAAATATTAAATATTACTACTTTTATTTTAATTTATACTATTTATATTAGTGTAATTTGATTTAAAAATAGTAATCAATTTAAATTTATAAATATTTTTTAATAAAAGCTTTAGAAACGAAAATACTTTAAGTTTTAACGATCATTATTTTCATTCATTTAACATTTATTTAACATTTGTAACATTTCGGCATATTTTCAGTAAGTCGAAATTAATCAGAAGATTCAAACTACATTAAAATGATATGAATATCTTTTCATGTACTTGTAATTTAGAAGTTATATAATATGCAAACATTTTCAGTGTAATTTGCACGGCCGGTGCCATTTGGAGTAAAAAAGTTACTTAAAAAAATACTAGTTAGCATTAATAAAGAAATATAATTATATGCTCAAAGAAATAAATTGCAGCAATTAATATTTTTTGGGTTAATTTTTACGATAAAATCGTTTTCTTGTAACCACATAGTATACATTAACAATTCTTTTTATTGTTGTTACATTATGTATTAAATATAATGATAAGAAATGTTTAAATTCAACATTGTTAGCTATTTCTATACAATATGTTATTACTTACAGTATTGTATTATATAATGTTTTATGTATAATATTTTATTTAGATATTTTCTATAATGAAATATTCTTTTAAATATTTGCTTACTACATGAAAAATTACTATATTTAAGTTTCACTTTAGATTTATGTTTTCATCATTACTTCAACTTCAATATAAATTGTAAAATATAAAAATGATAAAATTTAATTTAAATGAATTATAACAAAATATTAATGAAATAAATATAATAAAATAATGATAAAACTTAAATAAAATGAAATTAATTGAAGGAAATTATTGAAATTCAAATTTAAGTTACTCAAAGTAATACAAACTCTATTACTTTTTGTAATTGAAAAAATCTAAAAATATTATTAATTTTTTCATATAAATTTTAGATGCTGAAAATTATAGTAAAATTTTATAATACTATACTGTAAAATTAATACTTAAGAAATAGCTTTTAACTTATTCATGACTAAAAAAGTTTGATTGGTCCTTTAAAAAATGTGTTTTAATATATTTAGCATATAATATATAAGTATAAATTTCTTATTCATATATAAAACGTTAAATTGACACAAAACGGATGCCATAGATAGAAGTTTTTTTTTCATTTCTTAGAATGCGAAAAGAAAAACTGCACAAACGCCTGTCATAATGGTTTAATCTCAACGTTAGTGCTGTATTTCTTATCGCTTATAGGCGTCATAATGGGCGTACAATGCAAAACGGAGTACTCCAACCAAAATAATAAAGATTAGTACATTTTTAAAATCCTTTACTCAATCTTTAGAATTATAAAAGCAAAACTATATATATGATGAGAGACAAAGAAAGAGAGTTAAATATAAAGAGTGCAAGAATAAAAATAGTGTTCGAAAATTGAGAATATCTTATATATTATCTAAATAAAACAATATACTCAATCGCTAAGTGAATGTAAATAATGATGAAAAAGTAATAAAATAACACGATTTTCCCTAGGGTAAAAATATCTATTCTCAATATATATTCACCGAAAGGATGAGCATTTTATCAAATAATAAAAAGAAACATTTTTACATCACACGTTAACAAAAATCGTAGTTTTTCTCCCTAGGGAGTTTTTGAAAAACTGCATTTTCTGTTCCCTTGAAACGAAGTAGTATATTATGTAGTAGTATATTATGCAACGAGGGAAACGGATTCCCGACATCTCCAATGTTACGTACGATATTTTTCGTTACGAGGAAAGAAAAATGCTATTTTCCGAAAACTCCCTAGGGCGGAAAAGGGCACTTTCCCTCCCCGAGTGACAAAATAGTATATTTTGCACCAAGGGAAATGAAAAAGAAAATTCGCTACCGAGTGCGAAGTTTACAATCCGAGCCGAAGGCGAGGTTTGTAATCGCACGAGGAGAGAATTTTCTTTTATTTTCCATGG